>JAODAL010037414.1:0-40412 GCA_025379985.1 Phyllomedusa bahiana
CCTTGGCATTCCGTATATCCAACAGGTGAGTGATAGGGGCTTCTTTTTAGAGTATGTCAGAATTACAGCCAACTAGTAATCTAGTGGTTAGAAGCAAAATTGCAACCACTAGCGTTGTTTTTTCTCCGCTTACCCCTCAGCTGTTGCTGGATCTCATCTTAAATCACCAGTGGTTGGGAGCAAGGTTGCCTCTACCAGGGTTGTTGCATTCCCGTTAAGATCTAACGCTGCTGTGTCTAATTGTTGGATCTAACATTGAAATATCACAAACTGTAGGACTTTATCAAACTATGGAATTACAACGTAAACAAAGAACGTTAGAGGTATTTAATGTTGACCAACAGAATCCACTGGGGAATCAGGGTCGCATAACATTATTACGGACATTAGAAACATCGTCTCCACAGGGAATTAAAACCTGGGGGGGATTTCATCACATTAAAAACTTATATGGAAAAATCAATGGTTCCAAAGGGATTACGTATTAAATAAAAAGCTCTGAAGTTTGTTTATTTGGAGGATTTTTTGACCAAATTTAATGAGGTGCTATCGGATTGTTCTTCACGATTAATGAGATCGATTGTACAATATGAGGAGGATAAACTGAATAACATGAAGTAGGAGACGCTGCAAGAAACACAAGAAGTGCCGGCAAGAACTATACCCAGAACAATCGTTGGAAGCTGGTTTTTTTTTCCTTTTGCATGATGAAAATTTTCAGGCCACAAACGAGAATCAAATATTCTGAACCTGTCGTCTCTTGAATTGACAAAGGAACAAATGGAAATAGGGTTTAAGTTTTGTACCAACAAGGAACTTTACCCTTTTTGATACAATTGTTGATATGAATCGGTTTATTACAGCTCTCATGGTACTTTCATATTAACTCCTTAACAACCGCCCACCGTCTTTTGATGTAGGCTGGTGAGGGTTGTTTGTCTGCAGCGACGTCTTTTGGCCTGATGCCAGAGCAGCTACTGCGAGCACCGGGAAGTGGGGGAGCCCCCGCAACCCGGTGCTTTAACCCTTTGATTGCAACGGACCGCAGCACAATCAAAGGGTTTCCCTGCTCTGTCGGGTGATCGGAAAACCCGGTGACCTGACAGAGCCGGGGAATGGCTGCACAGTCAGCCCTGGGGACCTAGAGTAACCCCAGAGCTGTCTGTGTAATAAGCCAGTGACCAGGACAGACTGTGAGCTGTCCTGATCACTGCCTGTGTCAGACTGACACAGATTATAATTAGAGATGGGCGAATTTCTCAAAAATTCGGTTCGGTCACTTCGCCGAATTTTCCGACAAAAATAAATTCGGTTCGAATTACTTCGGGACGAATCGCGTTAAAAAACAGCTATTTCCAGCCTGCACAGAGCCTGCAGGATGCTGTAGAACATTGTGCCATGCTTAAATATGCAGAGGGAGCTTGGTTTGGTCTTCATATAATGTTGTGTTTTAGTATGACATGCACATGACTGCCGCCACTCTTAGAATCGCTTCACTCTAAAATTCCCTGGGCACTTAAGAGGGCAAAACTCACCAAAAAACTGAAGCGGGAATGTAGCCTGATAAAGTCATGGCAGCGACAGCTGGAAAAAACAAGCTGGGGGCTCAGGTGGCAACATCAGTGACAGAGTGTGGAGGTGATGGCGGCAGCCACAGCAACATGAGGTCGAGAGTGGCACAATGACATTCTGGAGGTGGCAAAAACTGGAGTAGGCCACAGAGTGGCACAATGACACAGTGTGGAGGTTACGGCAGCAGCCACAGCAGCAGCATGAGGTCAGACAGTGGCACAATGACATTCTGGAGGTGGCAAAAACAGGAGTAGGCCACAGAGTGGCACAATGACAGAGAGTGGAGGTGACGGTGGCAGCAGCATGAGGTCAGACAGTGGCACAATGACATTCTGGAGGTGGAAAAAACTGGAGTAGGCCACAGAGTGGCACAATGACAGAGAGTGGAGGTGACGGTGGCAGCAGCATGAGGTCAGACGTGGCACAATGACATTCTGGAGGTGGCAAAACAGTAGTAGGCCACAGAGTGGCACAATGATAAAGTGTGGAGGTCACGGCAGCAGCAGCATGAGGTCAGAGAGTGGCACAATGACATTCTGGAGGTGGAAAAAACATTAGTAGGCCACAGAGTGGCACAATGAGAAAGTGTGGAGGTGACGGTGCAGCAGCAGCATGAGGTCAGAGAGTGGCACAATGACATTCTGGAGGTGCCAAAAACTGGAGTAGGCCACAGAGTGGCACAATGACAGCGAGGGGCGGTGCCGGCGGCAGGAGCAACAGCATGAGGTCAGCGAGTGGCCCCATGACACAGTGTGGATGTCACGGCATCAGCAACAGCAGCAGCAGCATGAGGTCAGACAGTGGCACAATGACAGAGTGTGGAGGTGGGTGGCATACCAGTCCCTGGTAAAGATGGTTGGTGGCAGATGGAGAAACTGTCAGCATATGTGTGGCATCAGGCGGGTGGCGGCATCAGAAGAGTGGCTGAGGCAGGTAGTTTAAACCCAGATTCATTTCTTACAGTTTGGGTGAGGCGTTATGGCTGATGTAGTCTGACGCTTAAGGCATTGGTGTGTGGAAATCTTGGCCGATCCACGCCTGATTCATCTTGACCAAGGCAAGTCGTTCCACATTCCCGTGGACAAGCGGGTTCTCCTTGGGGTAACGATGGCTCCCGCCGCACTGAACACCCGCTCTGATGCCACACTACTGGCCGGGCAGGACAGCTTCTCCCCTGCAAACTCGGCAAGTTGCGGCCACACATCCAGTTTGGCTGCCCAGTAGTCCAGCGGATTTCTAACTGGGGGGCAGAGTGCTGTCCAAGTAGGCCACCACCTGTTGGTTCAGGGACTGCACCGGGGTCCTGCTGCTGCTGCTGGCGACTGCCCTCCTAAATAGGCGGGTGAAGGAGGCTGCTCATCAGTGACTCCAACTTAGGTTGCTGCTGATGGAGCTGGTACTGCTCCTACCTCCCCACCTTCCCCCAGCAACCGCGGCAGTAGTACGTGAGCGCTGAAGAACCAGCCGGTCAGGCCTGTCAGAAGAGAGACGATGCCGCACATAGGCAGTGGCCAACTGACTACGGAGGATTTCCCTATAGTACTTGAGTTTGTCCTCCCTCTCAATAGCTGGGAAAAAAGGCTCCCATTTTGGACCGGTAGCGAGGGTCCAATAGGGTGGAGAGCCAGAAGTCATCCCTCTGCCAGATGCTGACTATTCGCTGTCACTAGCCAGGCAAATCAGCATGCTGCGGGCCATCTGCACAAGTGACTCCGAGGGGTCCCTGCCTCCATCTCCACTGTATACGCCACGGTGCTTGCAGGTCATCTGCCTCGTCTTTCCTCATCTCCATCGACCTCCTCCAGCTGCTCCTGCTCCTCCTCTCTTGTCACCGGGGTAGAAAATCCACTAATTTCACCAGACAATGCTTCTGCTCCAATGTCCTCCTCCTCCTCCATTTCAGTCCCCACCGGACTCATGTGGCCGCGAGAATGTGGTCCCCCAGGCCCTCCAGCCCCCTGCCCAGACAGATTTTTTCAGCATCTGTTCCAGGACATGAAGCAGGGGAATGACTTTATTCATCCCTTTAGTCCTGGCGACTGACAAATAACGTGGCCTCTCGAATGGCCTCAACAAACAGCAGGTGTCAAGCATGAGCTGCCACTGGCTGATATCAAAGTTACACAGGGATTACTCCTGTCCCCCTGGATCATCGAAAAAATTGTTAATGGCCTTTCTCTTTTCATCCGTTGGTCCAAACATGTGCAGGCTGGAATTCCAAACGGGTGGAAACCTCGCATAACAGATGGGTTGGGGGAGGCCGTTCTGCCGCTGCAACTCGAGGAGGGTGTTCCTGGCTTTGTAGGAATGGATGAAGTGCATGCACAGTTTCCTGGCCATTTTCAGAATCTTCTGAAGATCGGTGGAAGACTTCAGGAACCTTTTCATAACCAGATTGAACACATGCGCCATGCAGGGCGCATGGATCATCCCTCCTCGGTGCAGCGTGGACACCATGTTCCTCCCATTGTCCGTCACCATTCTTCCGATTTGCAGTTGGCGTGGAGAAAGCCACACATCGATTTCTTGATGCATGACGCGGAGCAGTTCCTCCCCTGTGTGACTTTGTTTCGCCGAGGCAAGCCAGGTGTAAACTGCGTGACACCGTGTGCCCTACACATGTGGGTTTTGATGGATAGTACTTGTGGAGGCTGAGATGATTGGTGGTGGAGGAGGAGGAGGCAGACATTGGTGCAGGAGCCGGCAAGTTTGACAACGTGGAGGAGAAAGCGGCGTCTCCTGTCCAAGTTGTTGGTGTGCCTGGGCAGGAAGCACATTACCCCAGTGGGCCGTAAAGGACATGTACTGGCCTGACCGTAGTTACGCTCCAGACGTCCCTGCTGCTGTGCACCTTGGAACAAACCGATAAGCTCACGGACTGGCCCAGCTTCTGTTCTTCTTATTTATGTAGTGCTGGTACTGCCTTTTTGGGAAAAAAAATTACGGCTTGGAATCTCCATCTCGGCTCGAAAACAAGCCATTAGTTCTCTGAACGGTGCAGAGTCCACCCATTTGGAAAGGGAGGGACTGCAGTACCAACAACTTGGACAGGAGCACGGTCAGCGCTGCACCTTAGGATGGTTGGACGCATACTGTTGTCTCTTTGCAATCGCCTCGCTGAACGACTTTCTGGCGCCATGAGTAGCGAGGGGCAGGAGCATCTGGACCAGGAGATGATGTCAAAAGAAAACAGCCCCTTCTGCAGAGGTGGTGGAGCCTTGACTGGCTGCAATGGCATGCGTGCCATGGGGGCGCTGCTGCTGTTGCGCGGCGGCAGGATGGACCACCACATCTGAGCCACGTTTTTTCCCAGGCCACTGGATGGTGACGTGCATGTGTTGACGCAGGCCGTGGTAACCAACGTTAGCTCCCTGGACACGCTTCACTTTCTGCCTACAGATTCTACATATACCCATATTCGGCTCCGGTGTCTTTTGCAAAGAACTGCCACACCGCCGAGTAGCTGATTTTACCGCCAACGCTTCGCACTGAGTGACTACTGCCGCCGCTGCCTCGCTGAGCCCTTGTGCTGCTACTTTCTTGGACCTGCGAAGCGGGTTTTTTACCCCGTGGCCGCTTGGCTCCTGACCTCACACTGTGCTTATCCTGCTGACCACGGCCAACACAACCCACTTGCCTGGCTGCGCCGCTGCCTTTACCACAAGCTGACGCCTCTTCTCCTGAGGATATGAAGCCCTTGCCTCACCCCGCTCCCAAGTGCGGTCGGCTACATCATCATCTATTTGTGTTTTTATCGTCATTTCTGTCTCCCATCACCGGTCTTGGTATGCAGAGGCTGACCCTCCAACATGACCTCCCATGCCACTCTCCAATCTATACTTTGCCGCCTACTGCAAGAAGCAGGCGATATTGGTCCCATTTCTTCGCTGCCCAAATAGCTGCTGACTGCCCTCCTCAAATTGTTCATCCTCGCTATATAGGGCGCGAGCCCAGACCACATAGTAGATCTCTGGCTGAGGGAACCGGATGGGACAGAGGTGTGTTGAGGACAGGTGAGGGCCGCTGACCCGCTCCCGGGGCATGCCAACTAAGGGGTTTTGTGTCTAAACGTTCCACACGACTCTTGGGCGGGGATTGTCAGATGTCATCTGGGAGAAGTGGATGACCTAGTCAACCAATCAAGACCATTGGGTTGCTGAACAACACACGGCCGCTAGAGACAGCGCAGTTGTGGCCTCACAGAGTGACCCCTGCTGCGACTCCCCTTGCTGTGCTGCGACCTGGGCGGAATTTTTTGTGCCTCTGCCACTGCAGGTTGAAGAGCCTCCCACCTCTCTGTCTGACTTTCTGTTTGTTCTAAAATGTACAGACACTCTTTGATGAAGATATCTGTATATGATAAAATACACAACCTGTATTTGACTCCAAATTGAACCCATAAGAAGCCTGGGTTAAACCCTTGGATATAAATTGCGCTCCACAAATGGGCGGGAAAATATGACTTGTAGTGCGTTTTTAAAAAACCCTTTGTTTATTTACTGAATATAAAAGCACAAACAGGCTTAATTAACCTTCGGATATTAATTATACTACAGAATTTCTTTTGTGGCGTTTGAAAAAGAAAGTTTCTTTTACTGAGTACAACTGAGAACAACGCTTAATTAACCTGGATGAAAATTTGCGCAGAAGGAATTGGAGAACCAAAAACGACAGTTTGTAGCGTGTTACAATGGCGTTTTTTTTTACGCTACACAACAAGAGAAAAAATTGTAATTAACCTTCGCTTGTAAATTATGCTACAGGAAAATGTATTTTTTGGCGGTGAAAGAGGGTTTATTTAGTCACCACAGCAGAAAATAATCCCTTAATTAACCCCTGGATGTAAATTGCGCAAAAGATTTGAGCAGGCCAAAAATGAATGGTATTTGTATTGTAGAAACGTTGTTTCTTTAAATGAAAAACAACAGGAACGGCTTAGACCCCCCTTGGATATTCAATGTGCTGTGAGCAGATAGCATTAAAATGTTATTGCAGCTTGCAGGGGACGCACACTGGATTTCAGATCCAATACCCACAAAATCAGAACCAGAACATTAAGAGAAGCAGTCTCTGAGACAAGCTGAGACACCCACAGAAATCGCTGTATAAAAATCAGTTTTTTTGTACACATCATAAGCAGCCGCGGCAGCACCTTCCCTACTCGTACAGTGAGAGTGGTATGAGCTCCCAGCATCGCCCCCCGGACTTATATAGTGCGGTGACGTCACAGAACCCCGCCAGTCTCTGATTGGCTTCATTCTACACATGTTCATGCAGCTATGCCCTTCTTCCTCCCAGAGTGCTTTGCCAATGTAACCCATGTGCTCGCAGCCATTTTATCAATCAAAAGCACACTTCGTTCACCAGAAGTACCCCAAACTTCGACTTCGTTCCGAAGCGAAGTTTTCCTGAAATTCTAAATGGATTCCACTTCGTTAGAATCAATTCGCCCATCTCTAATTATAATGTATTAGCATATGTGAATATGCTAATACATTATTAAGTGTAAAAAAAAAAAAAAAAAAAGTAAACCACTTCTCCCTTCAGGGGATTTAAAAAAAAAAGAAAAAAACCACAAAAAGTGTAAAAAAAATAAAAATAAAAATTTAATAAAAAAATAATTGGGCATATATTACACACAAAAAAAAACCTACACACATTAGGTATCCACACGACTGTAATAGCCTGTAGAATTAATCTAACAAGTTATTAAGTGTGAAATCTGAATGGTGTAAAACATTTTTTACAAAACTAATAAAAAAAAAAAATTGCAATTATTTATAAGTGAACTTAAACTATTCCCCCATAAATTACAACTTGTCTTGAATAAAACGAGGCCTCATACAACTGCGTCATTGAAAAAATAAAAAGTTACAACTGTTGAAACGCAAGGAGGCAAAAACTAAAAAAAATATTCTGGTCATTAACTACTTTTCAGGTGTTCGGCATAAGGGGTTAACAATTTGCATAGTAAAGAAATCTAGTGAATTATGTGAAAGTCAAGACAACAGCCAGAATGAATTTACTCATTTTTTTTCTTTTCAGGAACAGAAAGCTTTGTTTGATCTTAAATATTTGGAAAGAGCGAGTAATCCGGAAATTGAAGTACAACTCAACATACACGAGGAGTCTTTTAATATTTACTCAAAAACAAGCATACGGCCATACTTATAGCTCAAGGCCTGGACAAAAGTCTAATCCCAGTAGAAGGCAATATAAGCTCCAGTGCTACCTGGGAGATATATAGCAGGTGCAGATGACTAATGAGCAGTAGCTCACACACCCATCCACTAGGAGGGAAACGGAATGATAAAAAAATGCACATTAGGTAAGTACCAGTTCACACTAGTATGCAGAAAAGCCACAATATTATATAAAGGGAGTCTGCACAAATTCAAAAATACCGATAAGACAACCACTCACAGCCTTCTATGCATGAGGTGGTTGCTAGTATTATCATTGCATACAGATAAAGCGATACAAAAATGATGCACTATGAATAAGTACCAGTTCACAGCAGTATGCAGAAAAGCCAAAATATTATACAACTGAGAACCCTTGACATGGGTTGCGGGCTTGTGAATAGAGTGGCCACTGTATCAATTAATATTTAATATTTTTACAGTATGTAGTTTGTCCTAAATACTGGGGAGCAGAGGGTGTCAGTATTTTGTGTTGGACACCTGAAATGTGCCGGGCAGCCTGCCCAACCGAACAGTAGAGGCGTCATAGGCTGTAAGCCAGCATGGAGCACCACACGTATCTGTATACTTGGCACCCTTTGTAGCGCCTTATCTATAAACTAAATCATGATGCAATAAGTAAAACTAGTCACCAACACAGATATGCACCACCACCAACACTGGTCACCAAAACATGATGCAAGCAAGATTCTTTTAGCTGACGCGTTTCAGGCATGAATCTCCCTTAGTCGCAGCATACACACTGTCATCTAAAAGCTACACACATATATATATGCGCATGTGTAGCTTTTAAATGACAGTGTATACGCTACGAATAAGGGCGATTCACATCTGAAACGTGTCAGCTAAAAGAATTTTGCTTGCATTATGTCAATACACATTTTTTAAGGATGAAATAAGAGAACTATTTGCTACTCAGTGGGAATCTCCGGATAACCCATGATAACGATAATTGTGCACATACCAGAAGCAGTGAGCGAAGCATATTTATTTCCCTTCTGCAGTAGTCATGGTGGTTGCCCTTGGCAATCGATTTCTCCCCTTCTGGCTCTGCATCAATCTATCCACAAATAGTCCTCATTAAACTCTGACGTGAAAGAATCTTGGACTTCAGCTTGGCGTGTTCCCTAGTGTTCTGCAGGTATGAGCCACAGTAGATCCTCTGATAACATAGGGCACCAGAACGTCTGCCCAATGCTCCGATTGTAGCCACTCACTGGCCACAAGGAAGACCTCTATGTTGTCTCCTGCAGTCTTTTTCTGCATACCCATTTGCATTGAGTTTCGGGCTCTTGAGTCATCCTCTGCAGTCACCATTTGCCATACAACCTCTCGCTCTGTATCAAGTTGTGCCTGGAGCCTCTGATTTTCTTCTCACTGTTTGGCAGTCATCTGCTCCGTTTGCTGTATAACCTGCACCAGCTGGGCGAAAATCTCATCCATGGTCAAAAACTTTCAGCTGTGACAGCAATCTTTTTACAAACACAGTCTCTGTTCAGTAGCACTAACAATTAGGTCTCCGGCCCTTTAATTTTTCTGTTGCAGCAATTCAGCAACAATTTCATCTGCACCCTTAAACGCCAATTTGTGCACAATTCATTGTGTAATTATGTCTGCATCCTCCACCATATTGTAGGGACTCACTCCCATTAGTCCCCCCGGGGCCGCCGCTATCCGCCGCGCCCATCGTTAGGGTCCCAAGCCCTTACCAGTCGCTAAGCCATCGTCGGAGGACCTTGGCGCCGGCAGCGGTGGCGGGTCCGCCGGAGCACATACAGTTAGATGCTTTGGGGGGAGCAGAGAGCTCCGCGGAGTAAGCTGTGGCCGGAGTCCGGGTGCGGCTCGGTGCGCGCCGGCGTGCACGAGCGGGGTGCGCGTCATCACGCTGCCCGCGCGCGGCCTGGTGACGGCCCGCCGCTGAAGAAAAGGGCCGGGAGCAGCGACAGCGGCAGGGGCGGGTCAGGTGAGTGCTGTAGGGTATTACTTTTAATTAGCGCTATTCATGCTGGGGGCCTATTATCTACTGTTATATGTGCAGGGAGGGGGCTATTATCTATTGTTATTGTGCAGGGAGGGGAGCTATTATCTATTATTATTAAAGTGCAGGGAGGGGGGCTATTATCTATTGTTATATGTGCAGGAGGGGGGCTATTATCTATTGTTATATGTGCAAAGGGGGGGGGCTATTATCTACTGTTATATGTGCAGGGAGGGGGGCTATTATCTATTGTTATATGTGCAGGGAGGGGGGCTATTATATACTGTTATATGTGCAGGGAGGGCTATTATCTACTGTTATATGTGCAGGAGGGGGCTATTATCTACTGTTATATGTGCAGGGAGGGGGCTATTATCTACTGTTATATGTGCAGGGAGGGGGGCTATTATCTACTGTCATATGTGCAGGGAGGGGGGCTATTATATACTGTTATATGTGCAGGGAGGGGGGCTATTATCTACTGTTATATGTGCAGGGAGGGGGGCTATTATCTACTTATATACGTGCAGGGAGGAGCTATAATCTACCTACATATGTGCTGTTAGGCCTATAACCTACCTACACATGTGCTGTGAGGCCTATAAGCTACCTACATATGTGCTGTGAGGCCTATAAGCTACCTAAATATACACGTGCTTGGGGGGCCTATAAGCATCTATATACCTGTGGGGGACCTAAACCTGCCTAATACCTGCTGGGGGACCTAAACCGCCTATATACCTGCTGGGGGACCTAAACCTGCCTATATACCTACTGGGGGACGTAAACCTACCTATATACCTACTGGGGGATCCATAACTTGCCTATATACCTGCTGGGGGACCTAAACCTGCCTATATACCTACTGGGGGATCCATAACTGGCCTATATACCTACTGGGGGATCCATAACCTGCCTATATACCTGCTGTGCCAATACCACAAGTCTGGCTCAGGCACCACCTTTACCCTGGTCTGGCTGTTCTTCTGCAGGTCATACATACAGGGCAGTGTAGAGCCAATACTAAAAGTCTGGCTCAGGCACCACCTTTACCCTGGTCTGTTCTTCTGCAGGTCATGCATACAGGGCAGAGTACAGCCAATATCACAAGTCTAACGACATGGAAACCTGCAAAAAAGCATTAATGGTAATCTACAATACATGAAAAAAACTTTGAGGTTCTTAGTTCATATGTTTTGATCAAAAATGTTTAAGCCATCCCCGACTGTCAATGGGACCCCAAATGCGGATGGTCCTACACTATTCCTACCTCCCTTTGGAGTCCATTTAAGACTTCTCAATTGGGTCATCCGACCTCCATAATCCAGAGAGAAAAAAGCACCAGCCTTATAAGCACACCGCACTGGTCTAGTAACCTGTGGAGATTGGCGGGGTGCAGAAAACCAAAATGGAGGCATGGCTGTACCACAGCCATGCCAGTGTACAGTGGTGTTCACATTGTGTGTTTTTCAGAAATGTTTTTGTTGTGCATAACTATACGTTGCATTTGGCATATATTGCTTTTAATTTATACAGGGAGGAGTGGATGCCTCCATTTTGGTTTTCTGCACCTATGCTATCCCTCTATGTGCTTTGTGACTGTGAATGTAGCAGGGCCTGCTGTCCTCTACACTGGGTGGCGCAAAATTGTTTTTCCTCAACCTCTACCCACTGGGTGGTGAGTGTTGGCCATAGTGCCCTCTACAGTAAAAACAGTTAGATGTCAAGTTCCTCTCTATTTGCCCACATATATAAATGCCTTAGCATACCATGTGGTCATCCGATCCTATGATATCAATATTTTGGTTAAAAAATAGCACAGGACATGCTAGGGCATATACAGTATATACACACTGAGAGGAAAGGAAAATATGTAAATAATATATAGCGAGAGATTTTTTTTTTCTTCTTCTCCTTTCTTCCTTGCTCATCTACAGTAACAGACTTCAAATCAGTTACTGCAGTATATTTAACATAATAAGTTTCTACCCATGAATTATCACTGTCATTACAGTTTTCCTCCAGCACCTTAGGTGATACATGCATGTTAGGCTGCAATATATTTTGTTGACTATCTGCCTCTGGCTGACGGAGATTCCCTGTTGATTTTGGGGAAATAGCTGCAAATCTAACATTTTCTGATACTGCACAATTTTTTGTTTCTGACTGTTTTTCTCAGCTATGTATTCTCTTATTAAACCTGTCTTTCAAGCCCTTGTTGGTGATGAGAAGACTGTATGGAGATACTAGTCGCCTTATTGCTCAGGGGGATCACTGCCCATATCTTCTGCACAAACACTACAAATCCTGTAGCTTCCGTGGGCTCCTTCTATGAACCCTGAGCTTTAGTTCCATCCATAGATTTTCTATTGGATTCCGCTCAGGTGATTGGCTCGGCCATTCTAGCAGCTTTATCTTCTTTCAATAAAGCCAATTGAAAGTCTCCTGGGCCGTGTGTTTGGGATCTTTGTCTTGCTGAAATGGCTTGTGTGATAAATATGCATGCGAGCCTTGGAGAGTGTGAACGAATACCGGCCATGGAGGGTGAGCGTGCATACAGGTCATGGAGGGCAAGACTGCATACAGGCCATGGAAGGCGAGAGCGCATATTGGTCATGGAGCTTGAATGCATTACTTTTTTTTAACAATTGCTTTCCACAACTCTGCCAATAATTATTTTCACTCCTCTGTCTGAAATCTTGTAGGGAGCACCTGATCATTGACAGTTTATAGTGAAATGATGTCCTTTCCCCTTCCAGATTATGGCCCCAACAGAGCTCACTGGAACCTTCAGTAGTTTAGAAATTCTTCTATAATCAATGCCATCAATATGTTTTGCCACAAGGTGCAAACGTTTTTGAGACAGCTCACTGTTACCCATCATGAGATGTTTCTTGTGTGGCACCTTGGTAATGAGACACCTTTTTATAGGCCATCAGCTGAACCAGCTGATATTATTTTTCACTAAGTGGCAGGATTGCTTTCTAATTACTGATAGATTTCAGCTGCTGTCAGGACTTTCCATGGCTTTTTGCACCTCTCTTTCTTCATATGTTCAATACGTTTTCCCTGTATCATTGCTGATTATTACACAAAACTTATGGACATTTATGGGTTTTTTATTTGATTTTATGTCAGTAGCACCTTTAGAAATATATTAACTTAGAAAATTTGTGACATGTTCAACACTTATTTCACCCACTGTATTTGTTATTGCCAGAATTTTATCAACTTGCAGAATACATAAAACACACTTATATCAAAGAGCGAATGCCATAAAAACAAAATCATTGCAAACATGTTTTTTTTTTACATTTCACCCCTATTAGAATTTTGTTTTGGTTTCCCATTATATTTTATGATACGGTCAATGACAGCATGACAAAAGTCCATCTTGTCCTGTAAAACAAAAGCCCTAAAATGCCAATGTAGTTGGAAAAATGAAAAAGTTATGGCTCTGGAAAAAGAGCAGGAAGAAAACATAATGCCATATTATTATGACTGACTGTCAGGAAGGGGTTAAAGAGGTTGTCTCACTACATGGATTCATCTCACCTCAGTCCTGTTTTCTTGGTTTCATTGTGAATTCAGGGGCGTGTTTACGGGCTACTACTAGGCTGCAGTAGAAGCCAGGTCTGTAGCTATAGCAACCAGTGCTGGCAGCCTATCAGGAGAGATTGAACAGGTCAGTAGCTATAGCAACCAGTGCTGACAGCCTATCAGGAGAGATCAAACAGGTCTGTAGCTATAGTGACCTGAGGAGCTGATGCAGCCCATACAATAGGGGATATCTAGGAATAGGTAGGACACTTTTAAATGGCACATATTACAAAGTGACTTGTTTTTGCAAGATCTTTAACCTAAAAAGCAGCGATCCTTGTAGTGAGACAACCCCTTTAATGTCACTTACCCGTTAAAAGCACAAAAAACCTTGGGTAGCTAGACATGAATTCATATCATTGTGAACAAATTGGGAACCTGTTCTTTGTTGATATAAATAAAATTGGGGTCAGGATATGCAAAAAAGTTAAAAACCTGATATTTTCCTTGCTGTCCTCTGCTGCTGCTGCTTTGTAGCTCCCAGTAATGTCATCCTCTTGAGATTCAGGTTCTTGTACAGACACAGAGAGGCTCACACTCTATTCACTTCTTACAGAGCCTGAGCCTCTCCAGCATGTCAGGATAAGAATCTGGAAGGGAAGAGGAGCAAATCGCAAGGCGCTCCAGAGCAGCAGCAGCCAGAGAAAGCTAGGAAAGTAACAGGTTTTTCTTTATTTTTTTAGCCAACCATTTTATTTAATTATTTAAAGGACATTCCCTTTAAGGGGAAAGGAGGATACTCACCAAACCAGAGAAAAAGAAAAAGAATAGACAAAGACCAAAAAAAGGATAGTAAAGGGGAGACTGTCAGCAAGAAGAAAAGTCTCTCTGGTTCTTCTCCTCCATCGCACTTATGGACTTTTTTTCCATTGGGCATACTAGGCAGTTGCCCGGGGGCCCCACCAGTATAGGGGCCCTTTGTTGTCTATGTATGTCCCAGGAATACAAGAAACATACCCTGGATCCCTTGGTTGGCTTTGCTTAACTGTTAGTTTATTTTAAGGGTGTGCAAACAGTTAAAAACCATGGTGGAGAAGGGAGTCAAAGGCTCCCTGACCTATCAAATAGTCTTGTAGGCTGCAGACTGCTGGTGTCCAGACATAAGTGGCGTGATAATGAGTGTGCTTGGGGGAGGAGGAGGCTCGAGGCATGGCCAAGTGTGATGCCATGTATTAATAATACTGTTAAGACGGCTCTGTTCGCACTACTGAACCCAGCACACCATCGTCACGCTTCCCAACTGCAACCTAGGTGCCTCTGCTTACAGCACCTTACAGGACTATTGGCAGCTGCAGTTTCGTTCATGTGTAACTGTCGCACCATAGAATCCCAGCCCAAAAACTTTCAACACAACTACAGCTTGATACAATATAACAGGGCAAGAGCGGCTGTTGCTGTGTCAGACTGGCAGAGGATTTCCCGTACCGATACACTGCAATGAATTGCGACTGCCTGGGCAGCACTGGGTCAGAATAGGTTTCAGGCTTCTCAATTTCAGCCATGATTATTTTCATCCACTGAAACCAAACCGGGATTCTGAAATGGTGAAAAACTTAATGTGTATTTAAAAGTTGGAGAATTTTTAAATTGTTCACTTATTACATCTTACAGATCTCACAGTCCTGCCCTTTGCTGTCCAAGCATTATATATCACTATTACTTGGGCACTGAATGGGAATTTTTATGTGGGGACTGGAAAAAGTTAATTTTAAGGAAGTGTATGGTAGTCGATTTGAAAAGTATTTGAAAGTATTGTTTGTCATAATATAACAGGAACGCTGCTGGGGCCATAAAACATTTTGGCCGAAGGCTGTTGGACAGAAAGTAGAACAGCAGTTAATATATTTGAATAGCAAGTTTTCACCCTGCATCCATGGACTTAGAGAAATATCCATTTCTTAATTAAACAGTGCTCTCCTGTCTCTGGACGTCAGAGGCATATTGGGAGTAGTAGTTTTATAATACTGTAGCTGGAGATCCTCAAGTTGGGAAACACTGATATAGAGGAACATTCCAGCTCACTACTGACTTAGTTTTATTGGAATACCTCAACAAAACACTGCAATTAGAATGTACAACATTGGGTTTTCAAAACAGTATCACAGCAAAATTATAACCCAATTAAAATATACCTTTTAATAGATATGCATTAAAATACCAAAATTACACCCCAAAACAACAATATCAAAGAATAGGTGAACATACCAAAGGGCAAACAGAAACAAAAAACAAATATAATAAAATATTATTTGATTATCATAATCATTTTTGTCCCCTGAGGAACCCTCATTAATAGGAGGGGGAAACGCGTCGGGTTTTTCCATAGTGCTTTTATGGTTAATTTAAGAATAGGGCGAACCTTAGGGCTTAGTAATAGCGGAGCCGCCCTTTTGGGGGCGATGTCCCCGCTTTATTTATAATAGTTTTGTTAGGGATTGATTAGAAACACCTATTCGGATTGGCCATCGTTCCATGAGGATTTGCTCATTTTGGAATACATCTATTCGTGAGTGTATCCATCTATTTTATTATATTTGTTTTTTGCTTCTGTTTGCCCTTGGTATGTTCACCTATTCTTTGATATTGTTGTTTTGGGGTGTAATTTTGGTATTTTAATGCATATTTATTAAAAGGTATTTTTATTGGAATACCTCCTCAAATGAATCCAGCAGAAACATCCTACAGAAAATTAGATCTTACCAAAAACTGATCAATAGTGCCCGTTGATAACACAGCTGAGCATGGGCGGCAGGAGACAGAGGGATGTGATCATGAAAATCACCACAAAATTGACACAGTTATATTTTTTTGCAGACTTTATTGCAGGTGATACTTGACAGGTTCACAAGAGTTCTACAGGCAGACAATACCACATGGTTGACACGTCTCTTTTTCTTTGAACTAGCAGTTCTCTGAACAAACTCTAAGGCCCTCTTCTGCCTACAGAGCAGCAGTCTTGTCTTGCCGATGGGCTACTTGCTCGCAATAGTACACTCCCTGGGCTACTTGGTTCTGGCTCCTTATCCTCAGCTCCACTTCCACTCTCTCAGCATAGTCTCTCTTGCTATCCTTACTTCAGTCTTCTGTCTTTTGACTCTTTACACTCTTCCAGGACAGTTCCCCAAGCTGTCCTAATTTCTTTTTCCTGTCTGCCTGCTCCTGCTCCTCTCATTCTCTTTCTTCCTGTGAGCCACAGGCTGATGTTCGCCTGCTGCCCGGTCACCACACTGCCGGCTATCTCAGATGATCTCAACAGAATCAACTAAGAATTAACTGCTCTTCATATAGCAGACCCACTTTTAATTGTGTGTCTGCAGCTTCTGCCTCCACTTTACACTAATAGGCTGTAGACACAACCATGCTTTCCTATATTAAGCAGCCCCCTGCTCTAAATAAAGGGCTGAGTCAGTTAACCCCTTCTAGACATATATACATATTACCTACACTATACACAACATACAGTTACACCTATCCACTTTAATTACACTAAATGATCTTGATCCCACCCCCAGCAATGTGACCCATCAAATTATTTGCAATGTGGGAAAGAAATACAAAAACTGCATAAAACAAAACAGAGATGTACACATGCATCTCTTTTTGTATTTTGTGCTGCAGCGGCATTTTCTGTGACCAATAACTTGTAGTTTTTCCACTTATGGGTCTGAGTGAGGGCTCGTTGTTATGGGCTGAACTGTAGTTTTTATTGGTACCATTGTGGGATACATGCAACTTTTAAATTAGTCTTTATTTTAATTAGTCTTTTTTATTATTGAAATAACCAAAAAACACAATTTTGGTGTTGGGATTTTTCATCTTCTATTGTGTTCACCATATGGGATAAATGATGTTATATATTAAATATAGCAATATTTGTGTCAATATTTATGTTACTTTTTTTTGCAAAATGTGTTTAAAACTTTTATTTTTTTAATTTTTATTACTTTTTTATTTATTTTTTTCTATGTACTTGTAGCCCCCCCTAGTTTTCTCGACCACTGGGGTGCCATTGCTTGTAAACCATTTTGCATTAAATAGATAATGCAGAAAGGTGTAAAATATGGCTTTCCTATTACCTCACAATTGCAGGATGTAATAGGAGAAGTAACATGGAAGCCTTTATTAAGCTTCCAGCTGCCATGGCATCTTCTTCATCTGGGGGCTGAATGGGAGAGGAACAGTGCACAGCACCATTCCTCATTCATTTATAGACCGCAGCAATTTCTAAAGGTTTAAACAGCCGGGTTATGAGCAATCAACAATGATAGCGGCGGGTGTCATCTGTAATTAGAGGGGTTGTCTCATCATGCTGTTTCAAAAAGCCACAGGCAGCTTCAGGCTTGTGCTTTCTGGTCAGTTTGTGCAATAATGGGCTGCATGCAGTGATTGGCAGTCTATTAGCACCTCTCTGCAGTACAGTGCAGTCAATGTGGGACTGAGGTGTCTAGGGTCCACAGGCAGAGCTGATTTTAGGGACCCATCAGCTAAGTTGTTTCTGGGTTCACCGATGGGGTTAATTTTAGGAGCCTACCCTACAGCTACAGTAAATCACTGTACATGCCTCCTGTACTTTGCTTCTTGCTTTTTGAATCTATTTCTATGTTTTTTTTCCTCTTCTGAAGATGTATATAAAGTTATAAAACAAGTCCAGCTCTGCCATGCTCAGGGGCCCACCAGGAGTTTCCCCTATTCCCCTGATTGAGGTACTACATGTCCTGTACTGCACTTACATGTATTAGTGAGGTGCATGCAGTGATTGGTGGTCTATAGCACCTCTCTACAGTACAGCGCGGCACTACATGTCCTGTACTGCACTTACATGTATTAGTGAGGTGCATGCAGTGATTGGCGGTCTATAGCGCCTCTCTACAGTACAGTGCGGTACTACATGTCCTGTACTGCTCTTACATGTATTAGTGAGGTGCAGGCAGTGACTGGCGGTCTATATAGAGCCTCTCTAGGATACAGTGCAGTATTACATGTCCTGTACTGCTCTTACATGTATTAGTGACGTGCATGCAGTGATTGGCGGTCTATAGCGCCTCTCTACAGTACAGTGCGGTACTACATGTCCTGTACTGCTCTTACATGTATAAGTGAGGTGCATGCAGTGAATGGTGGTCTATAGCGACTCTCTACAGTACAGTGCAGCACTACATGTCCTGTACTGCTTTTACATATGCCAGGATTGGCTTTAGGCACCAGGTGAATGCCCCATTTTCTTTCTGGTACATTTGGCCTCATTTATGAAAACTGTCTAAACATAAGACTGTCTGATGCCCAAAGCAGCTAATCAGCGCTCAGCCTTAATTTTTCCAGAGCAGTACAACAAATGTAAACTGAGCTTTGAGTGGTTGCTATGGGCAACATGGAAGAGTCTTACAGTTAGACAGTTTTCATGAATGAGACCCACAGGGCGAGATGTATGAAGCTCGCCACGTCGGGGCGCATGTTTTCGCCAGTTTTCTGGTGAAATTTGCGCCTGATTTATGTCGGGGCCGGGGCGCGCTCATACATATCATGTAAAGTCCGCCGCGCCTCGCCAGTGTGTGGGGCGCAGTGCGGGGACTGAGGCGCAGTGCGGGACTGCGCCTAAGATTCGCCGTCCGACGAGGTGCGCTCATACATGCGGGGAAAAGTTCACCGCGCCTCGCTAGTGTGTGGGGCGCAGTGCGGGACTTCGGCGCAGTGCGGGACTGCGCCTCACATGTATTCCGATTCGAGACAGGATGGAAAACAGCGAAAATCATTAAAGATGTCCGTGCGGAGTATGAATAAAAAAATCGCTTTTATTAGGTGTAAAACATTCTCTGAAAAAGAGCTGAAACCTACTAAAAACTACATAAATAAAATCACTTTCCAAAAATCAAGAACGGCGCTACATCGGGAATTTGGATATTGGAAATTGCCGGGAAATACAGTAATTCAAATTCTGTAAGCTCTTCTCATTGGTCGGCAGAAACCAGCCAATCAGAAGAGGAGCGACAGTGACCTATTAAAACCTTTGGAGAAGTATGGACCAATCAAATTCAAAGGCGGGACAGTTCAAAATACAGTAAAAATGCAGAAAAGAGCTGATTGGTTGAGCTAGTGGGGGTTTGGCTATCTCGGCCAATCAGAATAGGAGCAACAGGGACCAATTATAACCTATGGAGAAGTTTTGACCAATCAAAATCAAAGGCGGGACAGTTCAAAATACAGTAAAAATACAGAAAAGAGCTGATTGGTTGAACTAGCGGGGGCTTGGGTATCTCGGCCAATCAGAGCACGAGCTACTTGTGCCATTGTAGTCTATGGAGAGATCGGGGCAATGAAATCTCGGCTCTCAGCGCCGTGCGGCATGGAGTATGATAAAAAAAATCATTTTTATTAGGTGTAAAATATTATCTGAAAAAGAGCTGAAACCTTCTATAAACATAAATCAATTAAATCCCTAACAACGCGTTTGTCGCCGAGACCGGCGCTACATAAGGAATTGGGATATAGAGAATTGTCGGGAAATACAGTAATTCAAATTCTGTAAGTTCTTCTCATTGGTCGGCAAAAACCAGCCAATCAGAATAGGAGCGACCGTGACCCATTATAACTTATGGAGAAGTATGGACCAATCAAATGAAAAGGCGGACAGTTCAAAATACAGTAAAAAAGGCAGAAAAGAGCTGATTGGTTGAGCCCAGGCGGCAGATATGAATCCACCAATCATATGTAGTGCGGCTATTTTGAATGGAGAAAGAAGGGCGCCTTAAAAGTTATTACTGTCTATGGGAAATATTCTAGGACTGTGATTGGTTGAGAGAAGACAAACGCGTTGTTAGGGATTTCATTGATTTATGTTTATAGAAGGTTTCAGCTCTTTTACAGATAATATTTTACACCTAATAAAAATGATAGCCAAGCCCCCGCTAGTTCAACCAATCAGCTCTTTTCAGCATTTTTACTGTATTTTGAACTGTCCCGCCTTTGATTTTGATTAGTTCATACTTCTCCATAGGTTTTAATGGTTCACTGCTGCTCCTCTTCTGATTGGCTGGTTTCTGCTGACCAATCAGAAGAGCTTACAGAATTTGAATTACTGTATTTCCCGGCAATCTCCAATATCCAAATTCCCGATGTAGCGCCGTTCTAGATTTTTTGGAAAGTGAGTTTATTATTTTATTATTTTTTAATTAGGTTTGAGCTCTTTTTCTGATAATGTTTTACGCCTAATAAAGGCGATTTTTTTGGGAATCATACTCCATGCCGCACGGCGCTGAGAGCCGAGATTTCTGTTGCAATCTTCTATGTTTCCCCTCATGTTCCGTTCTCGCTTCACTTCGACTCCGCCGGATCATTTAGACCAGAACCAGGTCTGACTGTCGGAGCTGCTGAGCGCTGCAATGCGCCGCACTTTGACGAGCCGCGATCATACATGCCTCGGAGTTTTCCAGCGCGCCGCGTTCCGCCCCGGAAAGTCCACACCGCGTCCATTGCCCATCCCTTCATGTGAGGCGCAGCCGAAAGTGGCGAACGCTGCGCCTAACATCGCATCCCTGCGTCCTACAGCGGATTCGGGCCGCTGAGGCGCAGGTTACGCCAGAAAACAGGCGAAAAGCCCGTTCATACATGTTGCCCATAGTGCATAAAGTAAATGACCCTGAACAAGATCCTGTTCTCATCATAGAAAAAGACTCCTTCTGATGTTATGTGGAAGGACGCTCTTTATATGGATTATTATCTGCTTCATTTTCTGTAACCTCAATGTTGTATTTTGTTGAGAACATATTAGAGCTTTGGAACTAATTATCAGTTTTCCATAGAGTTATGGTTTCAGCATACAATGGTTTTCTCAGAAACAATTAGTATTGCATGTTAACGGGGTTGTCTCACTACAAAGAATAGCTTTCAACATGTTGGGATTATTAAATGAAGACGTTTTCCAAATATATTATGTTGTTCATTTTTGTTTTTGTTAAGGAGCAACAAGTGATTTTATCACCTTCTGAGCTCTCTCTGGTTCCCCAAGTGACTGACCTATGTACTTCTCCCCCCCTGCTGTTTGTTCTATCTGATAGCAGGGAGTGACATCATCACACAGGTCGTGGGCAGCACAGAACTTCGGGCAGTGAGAGCTTGTTTGTTATCTGATCTTTCAGACAAAAGCCAGTAATTACTGCTGTTTACTTTACTTCAGAAGCTTCCCTGGTCCTGACAGCAGGAGATTTATCTAATTAGCAGAGGTCTGAATACACTGAGCTCATTGCAGACAACTTGACCAGGAAGTGACAGAGCAAAGCAGCATTATTTCATTCATGCATTCTATGAAACTTTGAGATGAGGGGGAAAAATAATCTGTCTCATCTAAACTCACTCCATTGTGCCGCTAATAATTCCACCTGGGAGAAAATAAAGAAGACCGGTAGCTGGTGAGCATAGTGCGGCACTGGAACACTGGTGAGGGGAGAGGTAAATATATATTTTTTTAATCCTAAATGGGCCCTATTATGCTGATAAAGGAATAAAAAAAGATGGACAACCCTAAGTGGATGCATTTTCTATTGCAATCAGCAGTGTGGGGCGGGCTGTCTAGTTTTTAAGATAGTTTGAAAATCAGTGGTTGCCGAGCACTTATGCCCGACTAAGTCCTTTGGACCATTGACGTATATATTACTGTTTTATGAAAAACAGAAAAAAATTATTTTTAATTCTGATTTTCTTTTAGCAATGTTTGTTACATGTAGGTAATTCATATATTTTCCCTCGGGGATTTCTGAACTTTCGTTTGTTTTTTCCTTCATAACTTTTTCTTCATATGAATCTTTGTCGCTATAAAATCAGTATGTCAGAGCTGTCAGACAAGATTAATTCTAAACGCTGTAAAATACTTCCGCACAATTGCATCAGTTGATATTTTTCTGACCTTATATATTTCCTACAAGTCTCATATTTTTGTCTAATTATACCTGACTTTGGCATTTATTTGTCTGCCCTGAAATTGCACAATGGATTTAATCTATCTTTGTATGTAACCTAGACATTATACACTCACCGACCACTTTATTAGGTACACCATGCTAGTAATGGGTTGGACCCCCTTTTGCCTTCAGAACTGCCTCAATTCTTCGGGCATGTTTCAAAAAGGTTTTTGAAACGATGCTCATTGGACCAAGGGGGGCCCAAAGGTGCCAAGAAAATATTCCCCACACCAACACCCCACCCCCAGCCTAAAACCTTTGTTTACAAGGCAGGATGGATCCATGCTTTCATGTTTTGACGCCAAATTCTGACCCTTCCCCCAATTTCGCCCCAGAAATCGAGACCATCGGGCCAGGGAACGTTTTTCCCCAAACTTCTATGTCCAATTTCGAGAGCTTGGGGAAATTTGGAGCCTCAGTTTCCTGTTCTTAGCTGAAAAGGGGGGCACCCGGTGTGGTCTTTGCTGCGTAGCCCCTCTGCCTCAAAGTTTGCCGTACTGTCGTTCAGAGATGTCTTTGCCCACCTTGGTTGTAACGGGTGGGTTTGATCACTGTTGCCTTTTTATCAGCTCGAACCAGTTGCCCATTCTCCCTTTGACCCCTGGCATCAACAAGCATTTCCCCCCAAGGACTGCCCTCACTGGATGTTTTTTCTTTTTGGCCATTTTCTGTAAACCCTTAGGATGGTTGTGGTGAAAAACCAGGAGATCAGATTTTTGAAATACTCAACCCCTTTGGCACCAACAACCATGCCCCGTTCAAAGGCACTCAAATCCCTTTTTTCCCATACTGATGCTCGGTTTGAAACAGGAGATTGTCTTGACCATGTTACATGCCAAATGACGGTTTCCGCCATGTGATTGGGGCTGTTAGAAATTAAGTTTTAACGAGCAGTTGGAAGGTGTACCTAAAAAAGGGGGCGGTGGTTTTATATTCCTGTTGCTTTCGGGGGTGTTAGGGGATTGATACTTTGGACTGATGTTGGGAACTTCAGCAATCAGCTGTAATCTGCTAGAAAAGCTGTCGAAGTTCCCTCGTTTTTGCAGCGCCCCCACAAGGAGAATGGAGCATTGCACAGAGAAACCAATGGGTCAGGTAAGTAAGAAAAGGGATGGGTCCTTAAAAGGTCCGTTCCCCTTGCCCATTAAAATGACCTTTTCATTTTTGAACCCCCCCATTAGGCTTTTTCACAGGTTAACTGGGGACGTAATTACCCCCGCAATACGCCGCGTGGCCGGGGGGGGGGGGGCGGGGAGCGGGGGAATGGGCGGGGGGGGGCCGGCACTTCGCTGGCCCCATGACTTGCTTACCAGCGGCGGTATACGCCGCTGAAAGTGCCCCTGTCATTTATCCCCCCCTCGGGTTTCCCCGGCAGGAGAGGAGACAAATCATGTTTCCGGAGAATGTGGATTACCAAAATGACCAGGACGTTTTCCCCCGTAATAGGCAACCCCGGCGCAAAATTTAGGGGACCGAAATATGTCCTGGTTTAAAGCCGGTGAACATGGCTAGGAGTTAGCCAGTGTTGGACGGGAAAACCCCTTGGGGACTAATGGGTCAATCTACAAGGACATGTCAAAACCCCAAAAGCAGGCCCTCATTATGTTGTTTGATTATTTTTGATTTGTGGCCAAATCCCAAAATTTCTCATGGCAAGAAAGAATTGTGGTATTGTAGGGGAAATTAATTGTATTTAAAACAATTCAGAGTGATACAAAACAAAAACCAGCTCCCCATATTACGTTCAGTCCTTTTTAATTTGGCCTGACACAAAATTTGTTTTTTTTACTGGAATATATACTAATTATTTTCATATAAGGAATGGACAAAAAGTTCAGACTTTCACTTTTTTTTGGGGTCCACATTAAAATTGGGGGGAGGGTTTGGGAGTTTTAACTCCTTAAATGGTTCGCCCTGTTTTTAAGGGACCAAAAGTAATTGGACAGTTAAAATAATGCAAATAAAATGTTAATTTCTATATTTGTTTAAAAACCCTTTGTTGGCAATGCGGCCCGAAGTCTTGAATATGGAATTGCCAGATGCTTTTCCTTCTTTTTAAATGCTCTGCCAGGTTTTTTACTGCAGGTTTTCAGTTGATGTTTAAAGTGAAATGCTGCTGAATTGGACTGAGCTCAGTTGACTGACTTGGTCATTCAAGAATATTACACTTCTTTGATTTAATAAACTCCTGGGTTGCTTTGTCTTTATGTTTTATGTCATTGTATCTGTATTTGAAACACTGACCAATCGTTTGGGGTCATTTTTTGGTTTGAAACACAGTATGTTTCTAAATACTCTCCAGAAGGCAGGAGTATCAATATCCAAATCTTATGCAATAAAGATATCACCTTTCTCTTGTGATATAATTATACTTAATTCAGTTACTCTATATAGCGGCACAAGTCGGGTTCTCCCGTACCCTTCTTTCCAAAGACCTCAGTAACATATGTGGTACATTAATTCTCGTATCCTTCATCATTATTTAACCATTTCAATGCTTTCAATTTCACAATCCATTGTATCAGCATCACAATTTCAAAAAAGTAAGTAAAATTTCCAAGTTTTTGTAGCAGTCGCCTCGATTCCTCACGCCTGCACGGTCTGAAAAATGCTGTGCTTAAGCTGTGCTCAATCGCGTCGCTCTTGCACCTATACGTTTTGGGGGTACCCCCCTTTGTCAAGAAACAATCAATATCCAAAAATCTCCCTAAAGAGTTGCGGGGTTTCCCGGACCCTCGTGTGGGGGTCGCAGGCACACCGCACCCCGCAGCACCTCCTGCTGCGGCCGGTGCGCGGCCCGATCCCCGGGGCCGCGGACCCCCCCGGCGAAATCACGGGTAAACTTACCCGTCCACGCTTGGTTTTCCCCCCTGGCCGCGCCTTTGCCCCCCGGGTGCGCGCGGCCTCTGTGCGCGGGGCGGCACTCCGGGAAATTTAAAGGGGGACAGTGCGCCGGTGATTGGTTTTTCAGGGCCGGTCCCCATTTTAGCCCTGCCTCTTTTCCCCCGCACTTGCCCAATCGTTTTGCCTTGTGCTGGGGGAAAGGGCGTTCCTAAGGTCTTGTTCCGTTTGTTTTACCGTACCTTCTGCCTCCCTCCCCTTGACCCGAACTTTGCGCCGTCTGCCTTCTGCCGTCCCCGCACGACCTGCTTCACGATTTTGTACCCGAAAAACCCGGCTTTTCCCCGCAAGAAGTACGTAGGGGTAGCGACCTGGTTGGCAATCCGCCGAGCGTCCCTCCCGCTTTGCGGCGGGTCTGGTTGAAAACCGGACCTACTTAGACTCCGTTCCTGGCGTGGCTTACATTCATCGTTGTGGTGGTCAGTGGATCCATCCACTCCGTAAAAAAAAGAGAAGACTGCATAAAAGTAATTACGTTTGTTCCGGGACAGTGAAACCCACTATAACCCTCAAGAAAAAAAAGGGACTAGATTGGGACTTTGCTATTAAAAATCTAAAACGCCGCACTTTCTGGAAGACATTCTTGGACAGATAAAACCCAAGATAAACCTTTCCCGGGATGATAAAAAAAAAGGGCAAATGCGGGGATACAGTCATGACCCAAGCAAACCAACATCATCTGAAAAAACGGGCGGGGGGTGTGTTGGCTTGGGCTGCATGGCCCCAGTGGCACTGGGTACTGTGTTTTTGTGTGGGCCCCAAAGGACGAAGCCCCAGTAAATTCTGAGGTATTCAGAGAATTTTGTGTGTAAATCTACCCCCAATGCAGCTAAACTGATTGGTCTGCATTACATAATCAGATGGGACAATGACAAAACATAAAAACAAAACAAACCCGGAGTTTATTTAAAACAAAAAGTGGAAAAATCCATGATGGGGCCAAATCGGTACCCGATCTCAACCAATGAGCAGCATTTAAAATGTTAAAAAACCAAATTCGAAGAAGACCCCAAAAAGAATGAAAGCGCTGCAGTAAAGGCAAGGCAGAGCATTAAAAAGGGGGAAACCCGCGTTTTTGGGGATGTCCATGAGTTCAGATTTCAGGCCCCTCATTGCCAAAAAGGGTTTTCAACCAAGTTTAGAAATTAACATTTTTTTACAATTACTTTCATTTGTAATTTTCTTTTTATCCCTTTTAAAAAAAGGGCGGTCTGATAAGGAGCGAAATTTTTAACCTTGATCCAATTTTTAATGTGGATCAAGGATGAAAACTGAAAGTCGAATTTATGTCCATGTCCATTTTTTAACTTTTCTTGGGGGTTTTGTTTCGTAAAAGGTACAAAAAACAAAATTTGTGTCGTGTCCAAAATTTTAAAGGACCCAACTGTTCAGAATGATTAAAAAAAAGTAGGAGGCAAAACCCCAAGGGCCAAAGTTTTGGCCAGATGGCCCCTTTATCCAAAGGGTCCCAAAAAGTGGGAAAAAGGAAAACCCCTACGGATTTTTTTTGCCCGGGAGCCTTTCAACTGAGCACCACACTCTATCCTGATGTAGAGCACCATCACATTAACGGAACACCTTCTCCACCTCAGTACTCAATCTTTCATGTGGTTTCCCCTGTGCTTCTGTGAGATTTAAATGTTTTTTGTTTGCGGTTTTTGATTCAGTTGTTCCCTGCCTTTCTCCCCGTTGTGCCTGCCCCCCCCCTCGACTTTTCTTTTGACAAAATTCTATGGAAAGCAGCAGAAAGTGTGGCAAACAAGGGGGGCCTTTTTTAAAAAAGGGGGGAAAATTTTTCCGGGGGAAAAAAAATTTTTTTTTTTTGAAATTAATTTGGTAAATTCCCCTTTCCCCAAAAAAATTTTTGTTTTTTTTAAAAAAAATTTTTTTAAAAGGAAAAAAAAAAGGGGAAAAAAAAAAAAATTTTTTATGGGGGGGGTTTTTTTTTTTCCCCCCCCCTTTTCCCCCAAAAAAAAGGGGGCCCTTTTTGGGGGGGGGAAAAAAAAAAGGAAAAGGGAAAAAAGGGGGGGAAAAAAGGGGAAAACCCCCGGGGGGAAAATTCTTTTTTGGGGGGGAAAAAGGGGGGAAAAAAAAAAAAAATTTTTTTTTTAAAAACTTAAATTTTTTTAAATTTAAATTTAAAAAAAAATTTTTTTGGGCTAAAAAAAATTTTTTTTTTTAAAAAAATTTAAAAAAAAAAAAAAAAAAAAAAATTTTTAAACCGGAAAAAAATTTAAAAACTTTTTTTTCTTTAAAAAAAAAAACCAAAATTTTTTTTAAAAAAAAGGGGGGGTTTTTTTTTTTTTTTTTTAAAAATTTTTAAAAAAATTTTTTTTTTAATTTGGCCCCCCCCCGGGGGGAAAAACGGGGGCCCCAAAAAGGGGTTTTGGGGCCCCAAAAAAAAAAATTTTTTTTTTAAAAAATTTTTTTTTTTTTTTCCCCCCTTTTTCCCCTTTTCCTTTTTTGGGTTTTAATTTTTGGGGGGTTTTTTGGCCCCCCGGGGGGCCCCTGGTTTTCCCCCCCCCCAAAAAGGAAAAACCCCTTTTTAAAAAAAAAGGGGGGTTTTAAAAAAATTTTAAAAATTTTTAAAAAATTTTTTGGGAAGGGGGGTTTTTTTTTTTTTGGGAAAAAATTTTTTTTTTTTTAAAAACCCAAAACAAACTTTTTTGGGTTTTTTTTTTTTTTAAAAAATTTTTTTTTTTAAAAAAAAAAAAATTTTTGGGTTGGGGGGGTTTAAAAAATTAAAAAAAAAAAAAAAAACCCCTTTTTTTGGTTGTTTTCCCCGGGGGGGTTTTTTTTTTCCTTTTTTTCCCCGGGGGGAAAAAAAATGAAAGGGGGGGAAAAAAGGGAAAAAAAAATTTTTTTTGGGGGGTTTTTTTTTTTTTTTTTTTTTTCCCCCCCCCTTTTTTTTTTCCCCAAATTTTAAACCCCTTTTGGGTTTTTTGGGGTTTTTTTCCCCCCCGGGGTTTTTTTTCCCCCCCGGGGGGGGGGTTTTAAAATTTTTCCCCCCCGGGGGGGGAAAAAGGGGCCGGGGGGGAAAAAAAAGGGTGGGGGGGTTTTTAAAACCTTTTTTTTTTTGGGGGGTTTTTTTTTTCCCTTTTTTCCCCCCCCCAAAAAAAATTGGGGGGGGGCCCCCTTTTTACAAAAGGTTTTTTTTTTAAAAAAAACCCGGGGGGGGGCCCCGGGGGGGGTTTTTTTTGAAAGGGGTTTTTAAATTTAAAAAAACTAATTGTTTTTTTAAAAAAAATTTTTTTTTGGGGGAAAAAAATTTTTTTGGGAAAAAAATTTTTTTTTTTTAAATTTAAATTTTGGGGGGGGAATTTTTTTTGGTTAAAAAATTTTTTTTTTTTTGGGGGGTTTTTTAAGGGGTTTTTTTCCCCTTTTTTTTTAAATTTTTTTTTCCCGGGGTTTTTTAAAAAAAAAAAAAAATTTTTTTCCCCAAAAACCCCAAATTCAAAAAAAAAATTTACCCCTTTTTTTTTTTTTTTTTTTTTAAAAAAAATAAAAAAAACCCCCCCCCCCCTTTTTTTTTAAAAAAAAAAATTTTCCAAAAAGGGGAAAATGGGGGAAAAAAAAACCCCCCCCCCAAAATTTTTTTTTTTTTTCCCTTTTTTTAAAAAAAGGGGGAAAAAAAAAAAATTAAAAAATTTTTTTCCCCCCGGGTTTTCCCCCCCCCTTTTCCCCAAATTTTGGGCCCCCTTTTTTCTTTTTTTTAAAAAAAACCCAAAAAAAACCCCGGTTTGGGAAAAAAAAGGGGGGGGGGCCCCAAAAAAAAAGCGGGGGAAAAAAAAAAAAAATTTTTTTTTTATTTTTTTCAAAAAGTTTTTTTTTTTAAAAAAAAAAAAATCAGCAAAGAACTCCTTACAAACAATAAGAAAACCTGAAAAGGATAAGGTGGAGGTTCTCTGTATTTCTTTTCTGCTTTTCAACCTCAAAAATATTCCTAAAAGGAGATCGGGAGCTTTGGCTTTGAATGATGATTATGTATCTCACATCTGCAGATCACTTTTCAGTGTAGACCATAGCAGAGTCTGCAGAGTCATTTCATTATCATTAAAGGTCAGATAAGTAAATTCCAGATGGCAGTTCTATGGTGCTGTCAGTTTCCTAGATAAAGTTAGATAAGAACATTGTACACACAAATAAGATTTTGTATGTAGCTCCCTTATCACTCCATGGTCTATGGTCACAGTAGGTTTTTCACCCTCTTCTGGTGTAAAATGCGCCAAAGTGATCCGGCAACGATCTCTAATGCAACTAATGAATGTGTTAGGCGCATTGTTCGTAAGACTCGACACTTTCTATTGCGCCTAACATGAGGGGGCGTTCTGGGGGCGTCGCACCACACTCGTAATATTAGACACATATATGAATGTGGTTCGGCAAAACTAGGCGCATTACTGCTCCGACTGGCAGACCTATCTCAATGTGCTCTGCCTGAGCCTGAGGAGTCGGAGTGGAGCTGGATTTGCTGTTAGGGAAAAAAATGACCAATATTTCTCAACTTCCACCAGTGCAATAATAAAAAGTAATTTCTGATAATTATCAAACTATATAAAATTTAATTATTTAAATTTAATAAAAAAAGTTATCATAAAAAAATAATTTTAAAATATAAAAATATTCCGAAAATATAAAATATCTCCTTTTAAAATTATTTTTAAAATTCATAGAATCTAAAACTAATTTTACATTTTAAAAAAACCCATTATTGTTGTTCAGATTTTTAATTTTTAATTCATTAAATTTTCAAGTTAATTTTGCTGCTCGCACCCATTGTTCTACATACAGAAAGAGCCATCACAGCACAGGTCTTGCTGGGACCTGTGGTCACCCAAAGCAGGATCAGTCCTATAGTTTCTATTCACTGACATGCTATTCAATGACTTCTATTTCCAGCCTATCTATAGCCTTTATTCATGTTTGGCGCATTACTAATGCGCCTAAGTTCCATAATGCACCAAACACACAGGCGAGGTGCAATGAACTTTAGACCATTTACGAACGCACAAAAACCACTTTCATACATTCAGGTGCATTATACATTGAATAAAAGATGAAAAAATGAACTTCGATGCGCCTAGTTCCATACATGTCTCCCTAAATATTCGGAGAATGATTATATATTTTCTCTTTTTTTATTAATTACAAACTAAACAAATGAATTGCTTGCTCTGCTTACTGATGTGGTTTCAGGGAGAAATGCCTTCCTCACATAGGTGCAGAATAAAAGACAGTTAAAGTTTGTGTTGTCAGAGAGGATAGGACTCCAGAAAGAAGACATAAACCCATCAACTCTACGGCTGAATAATCTCTCTTTTGTGAGCATTCTCCGTTATTGTTCTTTCTTTTTACTCGTCCTTCAGGAAGCATAAAAAGTAAAAGGTAACAAAAAATAATGGAGAAATGATTATATTTAAAGGGCTTTCTAGGCAGTTATAAATAAACCTACATGAAAAATCAATTTGATGTGCCCATAAACTGTATAATTAGCCCCTGTGAGCCTATTTTGGGGCCCATGGTTACTTGCACGCAGAAATTTAGTATCCTCAGATGTGAACTCCCTGTGTAGAAGATTAGGTGCACTTAACTCTTGCTGGATGTGCCTTGATGAGAACATTTCAGGTCTAATGCCTAGGTCAGGAAGTAAAAGAGGGTGGAGCATGACACAGGGAATTTCTTTGTCATACTCCACCCTCTCAGGCCCTCAGCCTTGCATAACATGTATTTATCAAGGCAATTCCGCAAGTAACAGTCCTTCCACAGTCCCTGAGATTAGAGCTTAAAGGGGTTTTCTCACCATGCAGTTTCACAGTAATAGCTTTTCTTTCGTTCTGCATCACCGGGCTGTGGGTGGTTCTATGGCAGTGATTAGCATACGTAGCTCCTCTGTATCTAGCTGAGGCAAAGACAACGTGCAGGAAAGTTAATCTTCATAAACAAAAGCTACAGTGTAAAGAGTGAAAACAATTTCTTATTTGTACACAAAAGTTAATCTTTTTGATCGTAAGCCTTTACGGGCAGGGCCCTCTCTCCCTCTGTACCAGTTGTTAGTTACTTATTGTTACCTTTTGTACTTGTTTGACCTATGTTATGTATCTAACCCCCTTTGAATATACAGAGATCTGGAACTAAGGGCGCTATCAAATAAATAATAATAATAGAGATAATTATTCTGCTCGGAGTGAGCTCCCAGTTCATGTTGACATCACTCACTGCTCTCTGCTCTCATCTGATAGTAGAGTTATAAATGTCACCAGAGAGACCCGTTTCTACTCTCTTATCTCCTGACTAAGGAAAAATCAAAAGACTAATGTATTTGGAAAAAGTCTACAATTATCTGTCCCTACATGTTGAAAGCTAATCTTTGTAGTGAGACAACCTCTTTAATCGAAAGTTCCTATCTTGAATTTTGATAGCATATCATATCATCTGTCTCGGGAATGGGCCCCCCAAAAGTCTCGGTATAGAATGTAGCGATGGTAACGATTTAGTACGATGTTCCAATTTTATCAACTTCTTCTAGCTGTAGCGATTTTTGTTTATGTCACATGAGTTTTTTCCGTCCCGCCCTCCAAAAGCCATAACTTTTTTGTTTTTCCATTCATAGACATATGTGGGCTCGTTTCTTGCGGGATAAGATGTACTTTTTAAAGGTATTATTGAATGTACTACATAATGTACTTGGAAACCAGATGAGCAAAACATGAAAAAATACAATAGCGTAGTTTTGGCGGGATTTCATATCTATGGAGTTCACTGTGCTGTATAAACAACATTTATCTGTATTCTGCAGGACGTTACGATTCCCGTGATGCCACATTTTTTAAATTTTTTTTATTATGTTTTAGAACGATAAAAAAAATTAGCTGCAGCACCATTTTCAGCTAACAAAGCCTTTTTTATTTTCCCATCTACGGACCTGAGTGGGGGCTGTCTACTTTTCTGTCTGAAGTGTAGTATTTATTGATACCCTTTTGGAATAGCTGTGATTGTGTAACCTTTCTTTATTCCATTTTTTTGTGAACAATTTTGACATTTATTTTTTTATTTCTATGATGTTTATCGTATGGGGTGAATGTTATATTTGAATGTTTCAGAATTGTATGACTGCAGTGTTACTAATTATGTTTAACATATTTTTTTTACTTTTTTACATGTAAAATGTGGGATGTTTTCAGGTAAAAGGAGGTGTTGTTAACTTTTAATACACTTTTAGTTATTTATTTTTTTACTCTTAGGCTATGCTCACACAGCATAATTTCCCGCCGGCCCCATAGACATGCATTACTCGCAGCACATAATCGCCGTGAGTAATTGACATGTCACTTATCTCCCCGCGCTTACAATACGATCGTATTATACGAGCGGGGAGAGGAGGTGTAATACATAGTTCTCTATGAGAGCTATGGATTACCATAATTGCGGCGCGCATCTCGCCCATATTAGAGCGCAAATACACGGCGAAATGCGCTCCGTGTGAACATAGCCTTAGGGTATTTAACCAGTAGGTGAGATCAATTCTACACTGCTCTGGAATGATACTATATTGCACCTCTCTCTGATGTTATATGGAAGGACGCGCTTTATCTGGATTAGTATCCATTTCATTTTGTTTAATCTCAATTTTGTATTATGTTGAGATTACATTTTGGGGCTTTGGAACCAGCTAAAGGGGTTTTCTCAGTCCAGACTTTCGTAGGCATCTTCACATTTTCTCTTTCTTACAGCTTCAAATCCAGAGGCATGTCTCTCCTCCCAGTAGGCGTGTCTTCCCTCATGGAAGATTGATGACATCATCATGTCCCTCTCTGCTCCCTCCTGAGTCACCATCATCATTCTCTGTGAGCAGTGGAAGGTAGTGGATGTCACAGCTCTGCAGACCTCCTGCAGTGGTCCGTTCTCATGCCGGCAGAGCTGTCACCTCCCTCCACAAGCTCCTTGTAACCAGAAGACTTGCATTGGTTTAAACAGTTATCCATACAGCCCCCAAATATTACCAAATATCAAAAAACGTCCAGATTTAATTAAATAATTAGACCTATTATCGTTATGGCCTGTTCTCTTACTCTGACCACTCTCCATTAATTCAGCACAAAAAAAAACACACATATGGAGAGTATATAGTCAAAAATTTAACACTATATCTTTATTTATGCCATGATTAAAAATTATCATAAAAGAACAGAGGTAGACATTCAAAGCCCAATAAACTGCAGGCCCAACAAAATCCTATATATGCATAGTGTAACTAATACATACTGAATGACCAAGTGCATAGATATCTCTCAAATTGCGCATACACTACGCCAAATCACATAGTTGCATATCAATATAGAATTATATGTCCCAATCCTCATAATGGTATTTATATGTTAATGTGTATGGTACATGCTACCTATCAATAAAGTACAACCTGAATATTGGAGATTCGTACCAAAATAGGATAAGAGCCGGCACCCCAACGCGCGTTTTGAATTCTTTGCTTCCTCAAACACGAAACGCGCATTGGGATGCCGGCTCTTATCCTATTTTGGTACGAATCTCTAATATTCAGGTTGCACTTTATTGATAGGTAGCATGTACCATACACATTAACATATAAATACCATTATGAGGATTGGGACATAGAATTCTATATTGATATGCAACTGGGTGATTTGGTGTACTGTATGCGCAATTTGAGAGATATCTATGCACTTGGTCATTCAGTATGCTTACTACATGTTATATATGGGGATTTTTGAATATAATTACACCTAGTTACACTATATATATATAGGATTTTGTTGGGCCTGCAGTTTATTGGGGTTTGAATGTCTACCTCTGTTTTTTTAAGATAATTTTTAATCATGGCATAAATAAAGTGATATATCTGCTTACATTTTTGAACTTTATACTTCTCTATGTGGCGACATCTCGTATGAATCTCGCCACGTTGGGGCGCACATTTCCGCCGGTTTTCCGCGAATCTGCGCCTGATTTATGGGGGCACTGAGTGCGCGATTCATACATCCTATGTATAGTCCGACGCGCCTCCGCCACCGTGTTTGAGGCGCAGGTCGCGGGGACTTGGGCGCAGGCGGCGCTGCGCCTATGATTGCTGCACCTAGGTAGTGCACTCATACATGTCGGGCAAAAGTCGCCCACAGCCTCGCCAGTGTGTCGGCGCGCAGTGCGGCGCTCGCCTACAGCATCGCCGTCAGAGGAGGTGGTGACTCTACCAATGCGGGGGAAAAGTAGTTCACATGCGCCTCGCCAGTGTGTGGGGGCATGCTGCGGGATCTTAGGCGCTGTGCCGGTGAATGAGACTCTCATGTTATTCCGTTGCGAGACAAGGCTGCGGCAGAACATGCGAGAAATCATTAATGTGTCCGTGCTCGGAGTCTTTGGATAAAAAAATGCTTGATAAAGCGGAGAAAACATTCGCAGAAAAAGAAGCTCAAACCTCAAACAATAAAAAATACATCTTAAAAAAAAACAAAAAAATCATCTTTCTAAAATCTAGAACGCGCTACATCAAGATTTCGGATATTGGAAATTGCAGGGAATTACCAGTAATTCACATTCTGAAAGCATATTTTCTAATTGGTCGGCAGAATCCGGCACAATCAAGTATTAGGAGCGACAGTGAAACATTAAAACTATGGAGAACTATTGACAATAGAATCAAAGGCGGCGACAGTTCAAATACAGTTAAAAATGCAGAAAAGAGACTTGATTGGCCTGAGCATACGCGGGGGCTTGGTATCGCAAGCCAAATCAGAGCGTTGAGCTACTACTCCCATTGTAGTCTAGGAGAGATTTGGGACGCAATGCTCAGTCTCGGCCTTCTAATGCGCGTGCGGCATGGAGTTAGGGAATAAAAAAAACCAATTTTTGTTTAAATGTAAAATATTCTCTGATAAAGAGCTCAAACATTTATAATAATAAATCACTTCTATCCCGAACAACGCGTTTTGACGCCAGAGACCGGCGCTACATCGGGAATTGCAATAGACGCAGAATTTGCGGAAATAACAGAATTCCAATTCTGTCAAGCTTCTCCTCATGGCGGCAATGAAACCAAAACCAATCAGAATATAGGAGCCGATTAAAGAACATTATATCCTATGAAAAGAAGTATTGACCAATCAGATATAGAGCGACAAAGACCCATTATATCCTCATGGAGAAGTTTTGACCAATCATAATCAAGGCGGGACTAGTTCAAAAGACAGTAAAAATACAGAATAAGAGCTGATTGGCTGAGCTTAGCGGTGGCTTGCCTATCCAGGCCAATCAGAGCGCGAGCTACTTCTCCCATTGTAGTCTTTGGAGATATGGGCGCAATGCAATCTCGGCTCGCTCAGCGCCGTGCGGCATGGAGTATGAATTAAAAAACATTTTTTATTAAGCTGTAAATATTATCAGACTTAAAAGCCCCAATATGAAATAATCAACTTCTCTAAATATAATAGTTAAAATCTAACCGAACAACGCGTTTGTCGCCCCGAGACCGCGCGCTACATAGGGCAATTTGCAAATAGAGAGACTTGCCTGGATATACAGTAATTCAAAATTGTTTTAAGCTCCTTCTCATTGGTCGCCATAAAACAAGCCAATCAGCATAAGGGCGACAGTGCCACATTCTAACCTATGGAGGAGAACTTGACCAATCAGTATAAGGACGCGACAGTGGCCCATTCTAACCTATGGAGAAATATTGACAATCCTTATTCAAAGGCGGGAACAGTTCTAAAATACAGATAAAAATGCCAGGGCAAACGAGACTGATTTGTTGAAGCGGCAAGGCGGGCTCACGTATAGCTTAGCCATTAAGATGCGCGAAGGTTACTTTCTCTTAGAGTTCTATGGGGAAAAGATTTGCAGAGCGAGCTCCTGTTTGTGATTGGCTAAGTTAAAGACGTCGCGGGTCTACCTTTGGAACCAATGGGAAATCGACGAGACGTGCGACAGCTCAATTTGGGTTTTCTAATGCAATCTGTAATTAATACTGTACATCGGCCGAAATCAAATGATAATACTGACGATGTTGTCCTGATGTGTATATAAAAATAATATAATATGGGGGTAAATATCAAAATATATTGATTCAATAAAATCAATGTTTATTTCTTTATTTTCGTTAGCAAGGGTTCAATAGTATGGGTTTGTAGACGAAAAACAAGAAAATAAAGCCTGATTTTATTGATTTTAATTTTTTTTTTCGTTAACCCCCATATTATTATTAATTTATATACACATCGGGAATCTTCTCTGTCAGTCTAATCATTTGATTTTTGGCCATGTTACAGTTTTATTTCAGATTGCATTAGAAAAACGATAGGAGCGTCGCTCGCTCTCCCCATTGGTACAAATAACCGCGCACTCTTTTAACTTAGCCTATCAACTAAACAGAGCGTCGCTCGGAATTAGTCTTTTCCATTTCAGAACTCTATGAGATGAAACTAAGCTCGGCGCATCTGATTGGCATAAGCTGGACAAGCCCCCGCGCTTTCAAACCAATCAAGGCTCTTATTCAGCCTTTTACTGTCTTTTGAACTGCTCCCGCCGCTCATTGAATATGATTGGTCAATTTTCTCCAAACTAGTGATATTATAAGCTAAGCAGGCTGAGATAACTAGAATGGCGCCACTGTCGCTTCCTATTCTGATTGGTCAATTCTCTCCCTAGGTTAGATTGGGACATTGTTGCTACTTTTCTGATTCGGTGGTTTATGGCGACCAATGAGAAGAGCTCTAAACCCAATCTTTGAATTACGTATTTCCCCCGGCATTTCTCTCGATTGCACATTCCTAAGTAGCGCCGGTCCTCGGCGACCAAACGCGTTGTGAGGATTTAACTGCTTCCTATTTTCTAGAGACAGGTTTCAGCATCTTCATCTGATAATTTTTTACACCTTCAATAATAATTAGTTTTTTATATTCTATACTCCATTGCCGAACCGGGCGATGTGAGCCTGAGATTGATTGCGCCCGATCAATCTTACATAGACTACAATGGGTGAGAAGTAGGCTCAGCGCTCTTGATTGGCTGGGATAGGCAAGCCACCCGCCAGCTCAGCCACATGAGCTCTCTTTCTGTATTTTTACTGTATTTTGAACTGTCCCGCCTTTTGATTTTGATTGGTCAAAACTTCTCCATAGGATATAATGGGTCTTTTGTGTCGCTCCCTATTCTGATTGGCCTTGGTTTATGCCGACACAATGAGAATTGCCTTACAGAATTTGTGAATTTACTGTTATTTCCAGCGATATCTCTCTAATTGCAATTCCCGTGTAGCGCCGGTCTCGCGAAAACGCGTTGTTCGGGATAGAATTCGATTTATGTTTATAAATGTTTTTGAATGTGCTCTTTTCCAGAGGATATTTTTTACAAAACTAATAAAATGTTTTTTTTATTCATTTAACTACCTTGCCGCACGGCGCTCTGAGAAGCGAGATTGCATTAGCGCCCATTCTCATAAGTACTATAATGGAGAAATAGCCTCGTGCTCTGATTGGCTGGGATAGACAAGCCCGCAGCTAGCTTTTTTTTGGATATAATACTGCCATGCTGCCACGGAGCGTGAGCGCCGAGATTTCTTGACGCGATTTCTATCTGCTTCTCGCGGTTCCATTCTTCTTTACACCTTCGCCGCCGCTGGAGCATTTAGACCAAAATAAACAGGTCTGCCTGTCGGAGCTGCCGAGCGCTGCATTGCGCGTTGCTCCTTTGGGCGAGACGCGATAGTAATTCGCCTCGGAGTATAGACCGCGCGCAGCGTCCAGCCCCGGAACGCCTACACAGCGCCACCAACGCGCCCATTGCCCGCCCCTTCATGCGGGGCGAAGCTGAATGTGCGCGAATGCTGAGCATAACATCGCTCTCCCTGCCTGTCCTAACAGGGGGATTCGGGCCGGGAGGCGCAGTTTACTCCTAATAACAGGCGAAAAGCCCATTCATACATGTCGCCCTATATGTGTGTTTTTTGTAGCCGCCAAACATTACAGAAAGTGACATTTTGTCATTGGTTTTAGCAGAGTGTATTATATGTCTGTTATATGGGTGTGGGAGCAGAATGTATTATATGTGTGTTATATTGGTGGGGGAGCAGAGTGTATTATATGTGTGATATATGGGTGGGGGGAGCAGAGTGTATTATATGTCTGTTATATGGGTGGGGGGAGCAGAGTGTATTATATGTGTATTATATGGGTGGGGGGAGGCTGAGTGATTTTATATGTGTGTTACATTGGGTGGGGGGAAGCAGAGTGTATTATATGGTGGTTAACATGGGTGGGGGGTGCAGAGTGAGTATTATATGTGTATTATTTGGCGTGAGGGGAGGTAGAGTGTAATATATGTGTGTTATGTGGGTGTGGGGAGCAGAGTGTATTATATGTGTGTTACTTGGGTGGGGGGAGCAGAGTGTATTATATGTGTGTTACATGGGTAGGGGGGAGGGAGCTGTATTATATTGTGTGTTATATGGGTGGGTGGAGCAGAGTGTATTATGTGTGTGTTACATGGGTGGGGGGGAGCAGAGTGTATTATATGTGTATTATAGGGGTGGGGGGAGCAGAGTGTATTATATGTGTGTTACATGGGTGGGGAGAGCAGAGTATATTATATGTGTATTATATGGGTGGGGGGAGCAGAGTGTATTATATGTGTATTATATGGGTGAGGGGAGCAGAGTGTATTATATGTGTGTTATATGGGTGGGGGGAGCAGAGTGTATTATATGTGTGTTATATGGGTGGGGGGAGCAGAGTATATTATATGTGTGTTATATGGATGGGAGAGCAGAGTATATTATATGTGTGTTACATGGGTGGGGGGAGCAGAGTGTATTATATGTGTATTATATGGGTGAGGGGAGCAGAGTGTATTTATGTTGTTTATATGGTGGGGGAGCAGAGTGTATTATCTGTGTGTTAATGGGTGGGGGAGCAGAGTGTATTTTTTGTGTGTTATATGGGTGGGGGGAGCAGAGTGTATTATATGTGTGTTATAGGGATGGGGGAAGCAGAGTGTATTATATGTGTGTTAGGTGGGGAGCAGAGTGTATTATTATGGTGTTTAATGGTGGGGGGAGCAAAGTGTATTATCTGTGTGTTTTATGGGTGGGGGAAGCAGAGGATATGGTGTTATATGGGTGTGGGAGCAGAGTGTAATTATATGTGTTTATTGGGGATGGGGGTAGAGAGTGTATGTGTGTTATTGGGTGGGGGAAGCAGAGTGTATTATATGTGTGTTATATGGGATGGGGGGAGCAGAGTGTATTATATGTGTGTTATATGGTGGGGGAGCAGAGTATTATATGTGTGTTATATGGGTGGGGGGAGCAGAGTGTATTATATGTGTGTTATATGGATGGGGGGAGCAGAGTGTATTATATGTGTGTTATATGGGTGGGGGGAGCAGAGTGTATTATATGTGTGTTATTTGGATGGTGGGAGCAGAGTGCATTATATGGGTGGGGGAGCAGAGTGTATTATATGTGTGTTATATGGGTGGAGGAAGCAGAGTGTATTATATGTGTGTTATATGGGTGGGGGAGCAGAGTGTATTATATGTGTGTTATATGGGTGGGGAGCAAGAGTTATTATATGTGGCTGTTATAGGGTGGGGGTAGCAGAGTGTATTATATGTGTGTGTGTATGGGTGGGGAGCAGGAGTGTTATTATATGTGTGTTTTATGGTGAGCAGAGAGTGTTTTATATGTGTGTTATAGGGGGGGAGCAGAGTGTATTATATGTGTATTTAATGTGGGGGGAAGGCAGAGTGTATTATATGTGTGTTCTATGGGTGGGCGCAAAGTGATTATAGATGTGTATTGGGGAGGATCACCTCGCATATATGTGGTTATATGCGTGTGAGAGAGCAGAGTTTATTATATGGGTGTGGGTAGCAGAGTGTATTTTATGTGTGTTATATGGGTGGGGTGCAGAGTGTATTAATGTGTGTATATGGGTGGGGGGAGAGAGTGTATTATATGTGTGTTATATGGGTGTGGGAGCAGAGTGTGTGTATTTAATGTGTGTTTTTATGTGGAGGGAGCAATGTGTATTATGTGTGTGTTATATGGGTGGGGAAGCAGTGTGTATTATATGTGTGTTTTTATGGGTGGGGGAGGAACAGAGTGTTTATTTGTGTGTTATATGGGTGGGGAGGAACAGAGTGTATTATATGTGTGTTATTGGGTGGGGGGACAGGTGA
>JAODAL010037415.1:0-40411 GCA_025379985.1 Phyllomedusa bahiana
AAAGTTTTGGGCTGCGTAAATAAACTGGGGGGTCCAAAAAGTCAAAAAAAGTAACTGTGATTTTTTCGTACGTACCGGTATTTTTGGAAACAAACAACCTGTGCTGACTACAAGATTGCTAGTTTGTAATTTAAGTGCAAGGTGGATATATCAACAGTCACAGGTGTAATGGGTAAAATTTACAGTGGTAGATTCTGCTTTAAAATTCTCTAGCTAACTACATAAAATGTTCAAATCCCTAATCTAACAAAATTGGAAGGATCACATGCTATTATAGATTTTTTTGTCTGTGCAGAAATAGACTAATTTCGCTGAGCTGTTTGGCACAGGCAGAACGCAGGTTCCTTTTCCTATGAGACGCTGAGAGACACTGAGGCTGAAACAGGAAACGCTGTTCTATGTAAAACGAGGTCATTTTGATTTTTCCAAGCCAATCGCAACCATACACATCCCAGTCATGACGTCGCACACACATCTAAACCTGCTCTGTTCTTTTAATCTGATTTGCTGGCCGCCAAAATTACAGGAAGCGCCGAAAAAGGCGCGATCTTAATAGATGATGCACAAGATTTTTAACCTTAATTATCGCATGATCTGGAAATTTCGATCACCATAAAAACCTTTCCGATTTCAACTTTGTCGATAAAAATCGCTCAACACTATCTGTTTCTCTTATCATGTAGGAGACAAACTAGAGGAGTATGTGTTGGCAGTGGATGGAAAGCAACAATCAGACCCAGCTCTTCAAGGTCCCGGCAGGGGATAGAAATAACCAGATCGTCGGGCTTCTCAATTCTGATCTTTTTTATAAACCAGAGGCCAAGTTTGTAGGGAGGCCTCGATGATACAGGTAGCAGATGTAGCTTTTATACTGTCGTGGTGGCTCTCCAAAATAGATGTAGTAGGAGACGGTGGTGTCTGCAGCAGATTGAAGAAGTCTGAGATCGAAAATAGCGATTTAAACTTGCAACTGGCAATAGATTGGCTTGAGACTGGCAGGAGCTCAAATGAAACATGTCTACTGTTATGTACGTACAGGCCATGCCCTCAATTCTGGATCTTTTGTGTGGAACAACAGCTGACAAGTTCTCTAAGAGTAAAGTGCCAGGAGATCAGAACTACATGGCCTTTATATTACAATGTCTCACTGACTTCTTTTCAGCTGTGTGAAAATTCCTGCTGTATGTCAATGCTCTAGGGGTTTCAAGAGGGTTGCTTCAATATGCCCGTTACTTGTCAGAAGGTTTGCAGACCTTAAGAGCAGCTCCCTGCACTCAGGGGGAACGGAGGTTTTACTGTTGGATGCATTTCCTCTGTGCAAAAATGGTGCTGGCATTTCGCACCCAAAAAACCCCCAAAAACAGAGCACCAGAGAGAGATGTAGCTCTAAGGTTACTCACACTGCATCTGACACAAAAATGTCCCGGAAAAGCGACCGTTTTTTTTTCAAGACGCAGGACGTGTCTTTTGTCACACTTTGCACAAAAACCACAGTCGCTTCTCCTTTTTTTTACGTCGCCCATTACAATTGTATTGTATGGAAGACGCCAAGAGAACTAAAAAGCGTGGGCTTTATTATACAACATATTGTGTAAATACACCGGCGCCAAAAGACGACCGGAGAAAAGGGACGAGCTGTGGAAAACTACAGCTCATCTTTTCTATTCCGCTCTATGGGGCTGCATGAAATTCATATTTTGGCGCTTTAAAAAAAACTAAAAGCTCAAAACTTAAGAGCAATATTCTCCGACCACTGAATCGAGCAGACTGTGGCTGAGAAGAAGTTTATTTAAGCTGGGATAGGAAGCAGGGCGGAGTCGTGGAGTTGGAGTCGGTGCCTATTTTGCAGGAGTCGGAGTCGTCATAAAATGGACCGACGCTGACTGTATAATAAGTTGGTCCAGTTGGTTTGATGCAGCGCAAAGAGCAATTTTATATACAGTCATCTTATCTATCTTATACATAAAAGTGACTTGCAAGTATTTAGCATTTGCTTAGTTCTGCAGAATCTTGTCATGTAAATGCATTGTTACTGTCTTGCTCCTAAAAATCTAAATGTTAATTTTTATTATTTTGTTAGTATTTGGGAAATCTGCCTTTGGCTTTCAGCACTGCTTAAATCCTTCTGGGCTCTGAATCAGATTCAATCATATCTTGACCAAAATCTGACCAAGATCTCTTTTACACATTAAAAAAATCAAAACATTGTTATCCTTTTTGCTTGTCAGTACTGTTCTACCTAAATAGCTTGATTATCGTATCATAACGTGATAAAAAGCCAGTTGTAACCATTTTACTACAGATAAGTTATCACTTAAACATGCGCCATGTATGAGGGAGTCAGGAGTCGGAGTCGGAGTCAGGAGTCGGAGTTAGGAGTCAAGAGTCAGAGTCAGAAGTAAAGAGTCCGAGTCAGGAGCCAGAGTCGGAGGTTTGGGAAATTGAGGAGTCAGAGTCGGGGCTTTGGCTTGCCGATCCACAGCCTGATAGGAACTTCTCTAAGGAGCCTGCAGCAACAGGCCACTCCCCGGCTCATGTCAATTTAAGTCAACACTTACTTTATTCTTTTATATGGTGTTGTTACAGAGATTGTCATCATTCACATTATCTGTTCCATTTGGGGGATACAATTTAAATTCCAATTAACCGATCAGTATATTTTTTGATAGTGCTGGGCTTTTGTCATGGGCAGTTGGTGGATCATCAGGTCAGTTACAATGTTTTGGCGTAGAAACACACCGAGGAGCGCAGTTTTTAAAAGGGGTCTCCTGATCTTTTAACCTTTAAGGGATACAAACAATCTGGACTTCTCTGCATGGAACTCCCAAGGTCATTAACCCGGGGTGCAAGTGTTGGTACCAGAGGAATAGACAGCAACATTTGCTGGGTCACACACAGAAGTCCAGGGCATGTAGAGCTCTTGTGTAGATGGGTCACCCGGCAGAAGGTCAAGGGCCTGCAGCCCACAAACAGGAAGGCTCCCCGATGTTACTTATCTGATACTCCAATGTCCATCTGTTAGATGAAGCAGAAATGTGACCTCATTTTCAGAAGATAACCAACCAGTGGATTCCCAATTGGATACCACTGTGAAAATTCAAGCCTTTCATCTACGGGGCCTGCTTCTGCGGCTGGTCTACTCCTCCTTCTTTTTAAAGAGACCCCCCTGATTTTTTATTTTGTTTCCTGGCATTTTTGACTGAATTCTGGTAGATTGATTCTCAGCTATTACTTCCGCTTGTTTCCTGACTTCGCTCGCTGTCCACTACCTGCCCTGACATTTGACTTGTCCTAGAAAATAAAAGATCTCTGCCGGCCTTGACTTATGGAGCTTCTGACTATATTTACTTAAGGTCCAAGAGAACATATTCTAGAATTCTAAAATCAAATTTTTATTTAATTGGTTAAAAACAAGTGCTTCCGGTTTTTGGACCAAACGTTTTAGTTTTGATTCATAGCTATGGAACACATACATGAATTTAGAGCCCTGGATTATGACCTTTTGGATGTTTTTTATACTCAAGTTGTCACGTCCGTGCCATTTGGCCCTGGTCGCCGGCCACAGCCGCGGTGATTATAACTGCGGCCTTGCTGCCTTTGTGTGAACACTTCCCCCGTAGCCCCGACCCTTTTATTGGGTTTTGGTCGAAAAGCCCTTTGGCCCGAATTTCCCCCACACCATAGGGGTTAATCAGCTCTCTGGATTGACAGGGTTTTTTCCCCCCTATCCTAAAATCCTATAAATTCCCCCCCATTTCCTATAAAATAGCCCGTTTCCTCTTCTCAAAAACCTGCCCTATTGCGGGGCCCCTTTTTAAAACTAGCCCGTCATAAATTTTCGTTTTTCTGTGGGTATTGAATTTTCTGTTTTTTTTCTGGTTTTCCCTTTGCCTCACAAAAACCTTTTACCGCGCTCCTACCCCTTTTTTGGGGCTTTGGACTGTCAAATTTCCCGGGTTTTTTGGGGTTTTTTGTTTGTTTGTTTTTGTCTTTTCACTTGCTCAGGGGTAGCCTTGATCCTTTTGGTTGGGGCCGGGGCCGGGTTTAAAGGAAATGGGTTCCCCCCAAAAAAACAAGGGGGAAAAAGGGTGGGGTCAGTGTCCCGGGCCCCCCCTTGGGCCTGTCTTGTGGGTGTCCCGACCATCCCCCCAAACATTTTAGCAGGGGCCCCCTTTTCCCAAAAAAATTCCCCGGGGTTCAGGGGTGAAAAATCCGATTCCCATCGGTTTTTTTTTGACCGCTTGGGACGAATTAACCCAAACCCCGTTTCAGGGCATGGCGGGTCTTATTTCCCAGATCTTATTTCGCCTGGAACGCCAAAAGTCTTTTCCCCACCCCTGATGTCGTCCCACAGTAAACCCCACTTGCTCCCGGGCCCTTTTGGGGCCCAAAAACTTGCAGCCCCAAACCCTAACAGGCCCGGTTTTTGACTGCTTTTGAAAGGGAACCCTGAATAAAATTTGGAAACCCTTTAGGGAAAACTTGCCCGCCTGTTTTTTCGGGTTTTTTCCCTTTTTCCTTCCCGAAGCTGAAAAAGCCGCCATGGCGGGGAAACACTCCTCCAGGGCCACCCCAGGTGTGGGCACTAGGGATACCCCCCCCCGAGGGGCCCCGGAATGGGCGGAAAAAATTTTTTTTGGGGGGACAAATTTTTTTTTAGCAAATGGGACAGAAATTTATGAAGACCCCAAGGGCAGCTTTTGCTGAAACCCATCTCCTTTTACCTCCAGCAGGGTCGCCCCGCTCCTTTAGGATTTTTGCTCTGAGTTCCTCCAATGGGGTTCAGTAATTGGGTTTGGCCCCGAAACCCCCCCTCAAAAACCCCCCTTTAAACAAGGGCCGCCGAGGGAATGAAGGGTGCTTTGGGGAGAATATTTCCCCGAGCTTTAGGGGTTAAAAGACTTTGGCTATACTATTGACCGGAGGTTTTAGAGAGAGACCCGGGAAAGGATTGGGGGGGGCCACTGGAAATTCAGGGCCCGACTCCCTGTCCAACCTTTTTTGCTGGTTCTGCTACTTCTTCTCCACTAACCCTTCGCTATTTTCCGCTTTGGGGGGCAAGGGGAGGAACCCAAGGTATTGGGTCCCCCGCGGCAGCTTAAACAGAAAGGAAAAATGGGGGGAAAACGCCGGGTTTTATTTTACTGTGGGAGAGTCCGGTCAAGTTGAGGAGCTGCCCCACCCGGCCCAAATTCCGTTTGGGAAAACAACAAATGCCTTTAAAACATCGGAAGGATAACTTTAGGCTTTCAGGTTAAAACCCCCAATTGGTTTAAAAAATTTTCCTTTCCCTTAAACCCAATTCTTTGGGTCAAGAGTTTTGCTTGCCATGCCTGATCGACTTTGGGGGCTTTCCGTTAATTTTTTTGCTTTGGGGGTTTGGTAAAAACCTTAGGTTTTTGAGTTAATTTTAAATGTTCCCCCTTTTTTTTTTCAGGCGCAGATTCTTTTCCCCCCAAAGAAGGGGAAAGGAAAAAAATTCCGAACCCCCGAAAATAAAACCGTTTTTTGGAATGTTTGCATTTTGAAAAAACTGTTTTCTTTTTCTGGAGGGACTTAACCCTGGACATTATTCTGGGTTTCCCCCGGTTTCGCCCCATAATCCGGTGTTTGAAGGGGGACTGCTGATTGATTTAAAAAGGGGGAAATAAGTGGTGATCAATTTTAAAATTTTACAGTCTTTTGGGGGAAAGCTCCCTTAAACCCATAACCATCCCCTTTTCCCCAATTTTTTTCCGCTTTCCCAAAGACGTCTTTTTGAGACCCTTGTGGGGCACTTTTGCCGCCGCTGGCCCTTTTGACTGTGCTTTTAAACCGTTTCCCGGGGGCGAAAGTTTTCCCCAAGGGGGGCGATATTAAGGGAGCCTGGAAAAGGGTCCCATCCACCTTTTAAATTTGCCGGTTAAAGGAAACTTGGGGTTTTTTCCTTTTTCGAAAAAAGATGGGGGCCTCCCCTCCCCTTTTTATTGATATAGGGAGCTCAAAAAGGGTAACAAAAAAAAAGCCCGCATCCCCCTTCCCTGATCCCGGGTCTTCTTATAAGGTTTTTGGGGCCCAATGGTTTTTCCCCAAAATCGACTTCGGGGGGGTACAAACCCGATTCCCAATCAGAAAAGAGGTTTAAAAGGAAGAAAGGGCCCTTTAAAACCCCCGAGGGGCAATTTTAAAAAAATTAAATCATGCCCTTTCGGTTTTGTAAAGCACCTGCCGTTTCCCAAAGATTTGTTAATGACATTTTCAGGGACCCTCTAGGTGTTTTTTTTAAATTTTGTATCTAGATGAAATCCCCATTTTTTTTTTTCCCCGGGTTTCGAACCCTCGGAAACATGTCAGGGAGGTTTCCCCTCCCGGGGTTTAAATCAGAATAAAATATGCCCAAAATTGTTTTTAAATGTTTTTTCTCGGATTTCCCGGAGATAGGGTTCCTGGGAAAATTTTAGTCCCATTCTATAAGTATGGTTTTTCAAAAAGGTTTCTGCCATCAAATGATGGGGGACGGCCTAACCTTAAAAAAGATCTAACATTTTTTTTGGTTTTGCTAAATATTATCGCAAATTTATTTAAAAATTTTTCCCCGATTGTTAAACCCCTTTCGAACCCTTTCTAAGAAAGGGAGTGGGCCCCCCCCTCCTGGGCACCAGAAGCCGGGGCAAGCATTTTTTACTCTGAAAAAAAAGTTTTTCCTTTCACCTGTCTTTGGGCCCCCCCCCGGAACCCCAAAAAACCCCTTTTTTTGGGGAGTGGGAAGCGTTCCCTAAAAGGGTTTTAAGGGCCGTCCCTTTTCCCCAGGGGACTGAACCTTTTAAAACCAACCTCCCGGGGCGGGGATCGCCTTTTCTCCAGAAAAATTTTCTACCGGGTGAGATTAACTATTTATTGGTAAAAAGGGAATTGCAAACCATTAAATGGGCTTTCGAAGAGTGGGGAAAACCCCCCTGGAAGGGGGGTAGAAATAGAGTAACCCGGTTTTTAAGATCATAAAAATTTTTTTAAAAATTTTTTCAAAGCTAAGCCCATTGAACTTGTCAAACGCGATGGGGTTGTTTTTTTAAAGGTTCAACTTTGTAATAACCTTTCCGTCCAGGGGTAAGGGAAAGTTAAAAAGGCCCACCCTTTGTCCCGAATTTTGGTAAAAGTGATCTCAGAGGGGGAAAACCGGGGGGAAATTTCCTTTCTTGGGAGTAATTTGGGGGCTATCCCTTTCTACCGATTTAGTTTTTGCAATTTGGAAATCCCAAGGTTCGGCGCACCCGGGCACCCCCCCGGGAAACTTTTTGTTCCCTGTCCAAACCTTTGTTTGGAAAAAATTTGGGGGGAGGTTCCCTCCCCTTTTTTTTCTGGGATCCTGGCATCCCCCGGGGACCGGGTTAAAATTCTGTCGTCCCCATTGGTGGTTTTAAAGGCAGCGTGTTTGAAAAAATTTGTTACTGCCTGTGAGACCTGGGGCCAAGGCAAAGATACCCCGGGGGCCCCCCCTCGAGGGATTTTTTTGCCCCCCTTCCCCTTGCCCCAAATAGGCCCCGTTCACCCTCTCAAAGGATTTCATCAACCCAAACTTCCCCCCCCAGGGTTTAGGGCGGTGATTTGGGTGGTGTTTGACCGATTCCTTTAAAAATTTTTTATCTCATTGCTTTGAAGAAATTGTTCACCAAAAATCCCCCGATTTTATTTGTCCCGTCATTTACTTTGATCCATGGTTTTTCCCCCAACAATTTTAAACTGAAAGAGGGGTAAAAGGGTTTTTGTCGAGGTTCTGGGGGAGCATTCTGTGGTAAATTGGGCTCCCCAGGCCTTTTCATCCCCTTCCATTCCCCAGACTAATTTGGGGCCAATGAGAGACTTAACAAATCCCCTAGAAAAAAACCTCCCTGGGTAAATTTCGGAATGCCAGGGGGAAAGGTTGGGAAAGAATTTTTTTTCCCCCGGCAGGAGATTCGCCCTTAACAATCCCTGAAATTCCTCGACCAAAATTCCCCCTTTTTCTGGTAATTAAAGTTTTTTCCCCCCAACCCCCAATTCCCCCCGCTACCGGTTGCGGATCAAATTTCCCCCCGTGTCAAATCCGCCTTTTTAAGCGACTTGAATTGGGTAGGGTCATGGATCTTGAAAAAAGCCCAAGCATCAGCAAATCAAAATTTCTCTAATAAAAAACGCCCACCTGGACCCGAAAAATGTAGTTGGGCCCCAAGGTGTGGCCCTCGACTAAAATTTTCCGTCTTCCGGGGGCCTTTTAAATTTAAATTCGCTCCCCGGTTTTATCGGTCCCTTCATTATCACCCTTTAAAATTTTTTAACCCCCCAACTTTCAGACTTTGCCTTCCAAAGGGCACTGATCCCCTCCGGAAATTTCCAAAAATCTCTCCTAAAAAAAATTTCATTCCCCCCTGGGGGCCGGGGGCGCCCTCCTCCTCTTCTGTGGTCATACAAGGGGGAAATTTAAAAAAGCGTATTAAAAAAACCCCAGGGTTTAGGGAAAGCTCCCCCAATTTTCATAGTGCAAGGAAGGGGACGGTCCGGAAGAATGGGTGTGGGGGCGTTAGGGAAATTTCATTCCCCCCAACTTGGGGACAAAATTCACCCGGGGCCAACCCCTTTTAAGCCCGGGGGGGTCTAAGGAGGGTCCCTTTGGGCCCCTATAGAAGGGGGGGGACTGTCCAAAGTCCTTTCCATTTGGCCCTGGTGCCGGCCACAGCCGCGGGGAAAAATAATGCGGCCTTTCCGCCTTTGGGGGTGAACACTTCCCCGTAGCCTTTGAACCTTGAATTTATTTCTGGTTTGGAAAGCCTTGGCCCGAAATCCTTTCCCAATATAGGGGTTTTAAACCCTTTCTGGATTGAAGGTTTCTTCCCCCTATTCCCAGCTCCTTAAATTTCCCCCCCTTTCCCATATATAGCCACTGCTTCCCTTTGCTATATGGTGCCTTTATAGTTGGGTGTATAATTTTCCCCTTTCTCTGTTATTGATCTCTGCTGGGTTTTTGGTTTTCCCTTTTTCCCCACGAAACTGGACCGCGCTGGGCCTTTCCCCCGGTTTTTGACTCGGGCGTCCGCACGGTTTTGTGTTTTTTGTTTTTTGTCTTTGTCTGTGCAAATCTGCTCAGTGTACCCTTTTTTTTCGGGTTGGGGGGGGGGCCCCGTTTTAAGGGGTCGGGGTTCCCCCAAAAAAGGCCCGGGACAAGGCTGGGGTCAAATGTCGGGCCCCACTTTTCCTGCTTGTGTGCAACCCCCGGGCCATCCCAAAACAAGTTTTCTTTCTGAGATCTGTGGGGAACCCCTTGAAATCTCCCAAAACTGCAGGATGATAGCTGTGACGGGACATAGTTTTTTATTTGCCTATAGTCTGACTAAACCTTTGCGCAAAACATTAGCCCAGTTTTGTTTGGGAGATGACAGCAAAAGTAAACAAGGGCCCCATTTGTTCATTTTCATTTGGGCGGAAATAGTGGCCTTTTCGGACCACCCCCAAACGATGGCATAAGCCACGCCCCGGGAGGGAAAACTAAGTAGGTCCCCGGGTTTTTACCCGAGCCCGCCCCCAAAAACGGGAGGGGCTTGTGGGGGCGGGAGTCCACCCCGGGCGTAAACCCCCGATGTGACTTTACCGGCAGGGAGCCAGCCGGCAAAGGGGGGGCTCGCCCCACTCCGGGCGGCGGTCCGCCTCCCTGCAGGGCCCGGGGTGCCTGCAACCCGGGAAAGGGGGTTGCAGGCCCCCCCGTGACAGTAACCCCCCCCCCTTTCCGGGCCCCCCTCTTTTTGGCCTTTAAGGAACTTTGAAAAGATTTACGGTCCAAATTTTTTCCCCTGGGTCCCCGGAAACCCTCTTTTGGGGCCCCTAACCCCTTCCAGTCAATGAGAAAAAACGCTTCCCCCTGACCGTTTCATATCAAAGAATCTCTTTTTAAACCCCTTTAAAAAACCCTCGGTGGCTTTGGCCTAAAGGGGTGGGGGGGAGCAAGTACCCGAGAGAAAAAGATTTTTTGGATGAGGTTTCAGAAAAAGAGACATGGGAAAGGGGTTCGGGGGCCCCATAGTGGGGGAAGGCGGACTTGTAAGCCACGGATTTTAAAGCACTTAAAACACCCCAAATAGGCAAAGGAAATTTGGAGAACCAACTTATAGCTTGGGGACCTTTTTAAAAGGATATATTTTCCCACAACCAAAACCCTTTTCACCAGGAGAAAGAAACGGCGGGGGTCTTCCTTTTTGTCAAACTTTCGCCTTGGTAACCCAGCGGAAGCCCGGAAATAAGAATGGTGCGTCTGCTCCAGAAATCTGTCAGGGCCTGGATCAGCCCCCCCAAGGCAGAGACCCTTTGGGGGGTTTCAGAAAGGGGGAGGGGTGGGGGGGGAAGTCACCCGAAAAAATGAAAAAGGGGAGCTGCCCACCCGGGGCAACAAACAAACCCAATCATCGGGCGCGCGGAGACAAAGGGGCGCAGGTAGCACCCCAGGGTCGGGTTTAAACTTCTCCACCTGACCTTTAAACTGGGGGTGGACCGAAAAAAATTCCATTTTCCCCTTTGTACGGTTACAGAGGGAGTCCGAATCTGAGACAAAATTTGGACACCCCTTCCGACACTATGTGCCGGGGAAAGCCCATCAGCCGGAAAAAATGTAAAAAAAAATAGACGGGCAAGGCGAGGGGCTGGGGGGTAGCCCCGCAGAGGAAAAAAGTGGACATTTTTGAAAACCGGTCTGAACCACCAAAGATCACGGGTTAAAAGGGGAAGGGGAATCCGTGATAAAATCCAGGGCCCACGGGGTCCAAGGACAACTGGGTTCGGTAGTGGAAGGACAGACCCGCCCGGGTTGAGACGAGGGGACTGTTCCCGGGGACGGGAAACACAGGGCCCACGAACTCACGAAAACCCTACTAACCCGGCCACCAGAAAATTGAAGATAAGGGGGCAAGACCCTGCATCCTGGGGGACCCGCCTCGGGAGCAATTTACCCCCTGACAGTATCTTTTTTGAAGAGCTGAGCAAACGTATTCTTGCCAGGGGGAAACGCTGTAGGTTTTAAAGGCGCGGGGAGATGAGCCCTTTGGAGGGAAATGGCCCCCGGAGTGGACTGTCCTAGTCACATCCCAAGCACGGGAGAGAGCATCGGTCTGACATTTCGTTCCGCAGAGCGAAAATGGTGAAAAATTTAAATTGGGGAAAAAAAGAGGGGACTGACGAGCCTGGCGTGGATTAAGCGTTTACCGCTGGGGAAAATAACAGATTTTTATGGGGGTTGATAATGACCCGGGTGACGAGCCCCTCCAAGAGAGACCCCCATTTTTCCCCGGGGCCGCTTTATGGGCCCGTAACTCCCCGGTCGCCGATTGAGTAATTCCTTTCTGCAGAGGAAAAACTTTTAGAAAAAAAACGCAAGTGAGGGTCTTGCCTTTGGGCCCTTTCTGGGAGAGTACGGCCCCGGCCCCCACCGAGGAGGCGTCAACCTTGAGAAAAAATGGCTTCTCTGTATCTGGCCGGGAGAGCACAGGCGCAGAGGCGAAAGCAGAGTTTAACTTGGTGAAGGCTTCCTCTGCCGCTGGTGGCCAGAGCTTTGGATTGGCGTTCTTCTTGGTATATGCCACTATGGGGATACCAGTGGGGGAGAAATGTGGTATAAATTGCCTGTAATAGTTGGCGAACCCCAGGAATCTCTGTATGGCTCGGAGACCCACGGGGCGCAGCCACTGTAGGATGGCAGACAACTTAGCGGGGTCCATCTGCAGGCCCCTTTCGGAAATGATGTAGCCGAGGAATGGTAGACTCTGCTGATGGAACAGACACTTCTCGAGCTTAGCATAAAGGGCGGATGGCCCTTAGACGTCTGAGGACCTGTCGTACATGAACTTATGGACTCAAGGTCGGGAGAGAACACCAGAAAAATCATCCAGGTAACAACCACGCACATGTACAGGAGGTCCCGAATATGTCATTGACAAATTCTTGGAAGACGGCTGGGGCATTGCAGAATCCGAAGAGCATGACCAGGTACTCGAAGTGCCCGTAGCGAGTGTGAAGGCGGTCTTCCATTCATCGCCCTCACGTATCCGTATGAGGTTATAAGCCCCCCAGGTCCAGTTTAGTAAAAATCTTGGCACCTTGAAACCCGGGTCAAAAAGCTCCGTGATCAGGGCAGAGGATAGCGGTTCTTTACCGTGATCTTGTTGAGCCCTCTATAGTCTATGCAAGGACGTAGGGTATCATCCTTCTTAGCCACGAAAAAGAACACGGCCCGAGCTGGAGAGGAGGACTTGCGAATGAACCCCTTCTGGAGATTCTCCTTGATATAGGTAGACATAGCGAAGGTCTCAGGTACCGACAGGGGGTAAAACCTGCCCCTTTGAGGAGACGCCCCGGGGCAAAAAGATCAATAGGACAGTCATATGGGCGATGGGGCGCAATGTCTCAGCTTGTTTCTCGGAAAGACATCTGCAAAGGCTTGATACGATGCGGGAAGGCCCGCCAGAGGCTTAGATGGCACTGGAGAAGCGGTAAGCACCGGGCGAGGTGCCACCAAGAGCGAGACTGACACTCCGAACCCCAACTCAAGACTTCGCCCATCTGCCAGTTGAGCACGGGAGCATGGCGCTGCAGCCACGGGAGACCCAGGAGAACGGACGATTTAGAACGGGTAGCATGTAAAATGCAAGTCTCTCCTTGTGCAGGATCCCTACTTGTAGGACCAGAGGCTCAGTGTGGAACCGAATTGGATCCCTGAGAATCTCTCCACTGACAGAGGAGATTAGTAGGGGCTTCTCCAGGCGGATCACACACCAGGGCAGCGTCCAAGAAATTTCCAGCCGACCCAGAGTCCAGGAAAGCAGCAACGTGAAACTGGAAACCTGACCCAGTGCCGATGATCACGGGCATGGTCAGGGACGCCTCTCCCACATACCCTAGGTGCGCCCGCTTCCCGGACGCTGAGGGAGCAGTGGGCAGGATCTGCGGAAAGGTCTAAAACTTCCGCAGTAACAGACAAAGATTCTCCCCCACGTCTTCTGGTTAGCTCCGGTGCAGACAGGTGGGCTCTATCTATTTCCATGGCCTCCTCGGCAGCAGGCGGAGAGGGCAACTGTGGCGGCCTTTGGAATACTGGAGCCAGATGAGGGAGACGACGGGGTCTAGCCTGTTCTCGTTCTTGCCGGAGCTCCTCCTGGCGTTCCGAGAAACGGATGTCAATCCGAGTGGCCAGGGAGATAAAGTCACTCAAGGAAGACGAGAGGTTCCGGGCGGAAAGGGCATCCTTGATGCAGCTGGAGAGGCCCTTCTTCAAGGTGGCAGTCAACGCCATTTCATTCCACGATAATTCGGAAGCCAAAGTGCGGAATCGTACGGCATAATCGCTTACAGATGAGTCACCTTGGCACAGGTTTAGCAAGGCGGTCTCGGCAGAAGATGCCCTGGCAGGTTCCTCGAAAACACTCCTGAACTCGGTGAGGAATGTAGCAAGGTTGGCCGTGATCGGGTTGTCCCTGTCCCAGAGGGGGTAGCCCAGGCCAGGGCTTTCCTGGAAAAAAGACTTAGCACAACCGCCAACTTTGACCATTCAGTAGGGAATTGGTTGCCCATTAATTCAATATGCAGGGAGCATTGGGTGATAAAGCCCCTGCAAGCCTTGGAGTCCCCATCGAACCTGAATGGCATAGACAGACGGAGCCTAGGACCAGCGGTCGCAGCAGGAATCGAAGGAGCAGCGGGAGCCACGGGAGTGGGTTGCTGCTGCTGAGTGGCCAGGAACTGCTGCATCATGGCGGAGAGATGGCTGAGTTGCTGAGCGATCTGTTGCGACTGCTGGGCCACAATGGTGGTGAGGTCAGCGTTGGGCGGCAGAGGAACCTTGGTGGGATCCATGGCTGGATCTTACTGTCACGGTCGGAGATAGTGGATCCTCTGGACCACCGCAAGCGATGGCGTAAGCCACGCCTGGGAGCGGAATCTAAGTAGGTCCCGGTTTTCATCAGAGCCCACCGCAAAGCGGGATGGAGTTGCTGCGGCGGGAGTCTACCAGGTCGCTACCCCTGACATGACTTGCTTGCGGAGGAAGCCGAGGTATAGCATGGTACAAAATCGTCAGGCAGGCTCGTAATCGGGGACAGGCCGAAGGTCAGGACAGGCGGCTGTGGTTCGTAGTCGTGGACAGGCAGGTCAGGGCAGGCGGCAAGATTCGTGGTCGAGGAATGGAAGCAAATGGTTCTGTACACATAATCAGAACAAGGCTTAGGAATAGTGTTGAGCGATTATTATCGACAAAGTTGAAATCGGCACGGTTTTTAGGTTGTTCGGATTTTGTTCGATCACGCGATAATATAGGTTAATATCTGCGCTTAATCTTTTAATATCGAGCGATTTTCAGCACTTCCTGTCATTTTGGCGTCCAGCAAATCAGCTTAGAGAATAGAGCAGGGTGAGCTCGATGTGCGACGTCATGACTGGGATGTATATGGTTGTAAATTGCTAGAAAAATCACATGACCTCATTTACATAGAACAGCCCTTCCTTTTTCAGCCTCAGTGTGTTCAGAAAAACATAAGAGCAGGATGTGTGCTCGGTCACTCTCAAAACAGCGCAGCGAAACTGTTCTATTGTTCACACAGACAACATGCCTTTTAGCTGTGAACATTAGAACTTAGGTAGATTAGAGATTTCAGTTTTTAGTTACTTAGGCTGAGAATTTTAAAGGAGCATCTAGTGCTGTACAGCCGTGGGGGGGAGGGCGTGGGGCTGCGGGCGAAAACAGACAGGCAGGCTGGCAGGCAGGAAGGCAGGCTTTTGAAAGGAAAGCTTTTGTAAATTTGAATACAGCAATTTTGTAGTCACCGCAGGTGTATTTATAGGTGCAAAAAACGCCTTCTATTATCCGTATACATTTCAAATAGGTGTTTTTTTTTCACTTTGGTGCGGCCCTGTTTTGTTTATATAGAGCCACCTTGCACTTAAATTTTGAATACAGCAATTTTGTAAGTCACCGCAGGTGTATTTATAGGAACAAAAAAAACGCCTTTTATTATCCGTAAACATTTCAAATAGGTGTTTTTTTCACTTTGGTGCGGCCCTGTTTTGTTCATAGAGCCACCTTGCACTTAAATTTGAATACAGCCTTTAGATGTCACCGCAGGTGTATTTATAGGTGCAAAACACAGTTTGTTATCCGTATAATTTTTAAATAGCTGTATTGCACGTGATGCGGCCCTAGTTTTTTTCAAATAGCCACCCTGGTAAGACAATTCTGATAGAAAAATTCTAAAGTAACTGTTCTCGTTTTCCATTGCTGCAAAAAACGCAATTTTTCCATCCGTGTAACTTCTGAATAGTTTTATTGCGCCGGTGAATCTCAGTTTGGCACAGATAGCGCACTTTAAAGATATTTTGTGAAAACTATCAATTCCTAGTCCTACTGGGCAGTTGTAAATCCCTGGGACTGAAGGAAGAACACATGTTGATTTGTCTACGGTTCATCCACCAGACTGCAATTCACAGGTTTCGTAATAAACATTTCAGTTACTAATCACATTTGGCTTAGGAAATTAGAGGATTTAAGAATAGCTGTGAATTGCCGTCTTTTAAATAAAGACTTATCAAAAACTCATCATACCTTCTTAAATTTTTATCTTTCTGAACATGGAGCGAATGCATGTGGTGAGCGAGCAAAGAAGGGGGGTAAGGACATGAGGAGAGGTACGAGAGAAGGTGGCTCCTTCCAGTGCTGGCGACAACATGCATGCCAACGGAATCGTCGGTTTGCAGTACAGTCACCTGCATCGCTGGGTCCAGGGCCCTGTAATCTCCGTAACGAACAGCGTCGCCAATCTGTTCTCTTCAGTGGCAAATGCAAACCTTCATCCGCAGTCTTATACCGCTCCACGTCCTCCCCAGTCACGCCACAAATGTGCGTCATCACACAAACATACACTCCGACCAACATGCAAGCGAAGGCAGCCAAATGTCAACTCGTGTAACCCACCACAGTGGATAATTCCATTTCTGAAGACCTCTTAGATAACAAATCGGTCGGGGTCAGAAGGCATTCCAACAGAACCAACAGGCCAAAGAGGATGATTCTGTCTGCTCTGACGCACAGTTTACTGAAAGCCATACAGAGGAGGAGAAGGAAGCCGTTCAAAATCCTCCCGGCGATCGCAACGCCTTGCAGTGCCTCTGGCTTTGTGCCGCAGCTCCCTGGATGCAGAGTCAGAGACGACCAAGTCACCTGTGTTGATGAAGATGATGACGACCTTGCAGATCCAACGTGGTCTTTTCAGAGAATTTGCTTGCGAGCGCATCATCCACTGGACGAGGAGAAGACGATGGGTATTGTCAGTACGGGTCCCTGCCTCACAAAGGGAGAGGCGGACGGCAGAAATCCGCTGAGATATTTCCCCGCCATCCACGATCAGCGGAAACACCGCTCCTCGCAATCGCCGATGTGCAGCGTTCCTTTCACCCCAAGGTCCCTGGTGGCATCATGTGCCCAGAGAAACCAGAGGGCCGAGTTGAATGAATCTGTCTTGGAGACCGTCCAACACACAGGTAGAGCTTGGACTGGCACTCCGCACGAGACCGAGCGCTGCCTCGGGTGGAGAAGAAACCTTGTGCCAGGCAAGGTAGTGTGCGATAACTGTCCCGAACTCTGCTGCCACCTTAAGATCGGTAGGCTGGAGCACATTGCTTGCCTGGCAACATGCATTGACCTTGTCCGTCCAGAAATTCTAAAGAGCTACCCGGGTCGGATTGCCTCTTAGGAAGGGCTGAGGTCTGAGTTCGCACTTTCGCCGTTCGCACCTGCTTCATCCCCGCAGGCTGCGTTGCAGCGTCAACTCGCCTCCCCCGTCAACCGTCTCCATTGTTGACGTGGCAACACACTGGATTCCCACCCTCCACATGATCCACGATTGGTGGCCGCAGCACAAGCCATTACACAGTATGAAATTGACACATGGCCTGACAAGCAGCGTGCGAGACCTCGGGTGTTGAGGCCACCGGAGTGGAGGCAGTGAAGAGCTCTGCATCGTCACCACTTGGCCAGTTTTGAAGAAGTTCACCAAATGGTCATGCGGACAATGCCCTTGTTCAGCATGAGCATTGTGGTGATCTTAGTTCGGGAACTATTGTTGGACACTCCTGAAACATCAGGTACCCGCCAGCTACGGAGGAAGAGACAAGACACGATGCGGACATAGAGCTTTTCTCTCCGTCGAATCCACAAAGTCCGACAAGTTTCCACAATTTTATCGGTCTTTCAAAATAGGCAGTGGTCGGGGTCCAGGGTAGTGCAAGGCGGCGCATCAGCTCTCAGGGTGCATCATCTGAGACATAGTCAGGGCTGTGTTGAAGCCGTGCCGAGAAGCGGAGGAGGTGGAGGTATTCCTGGACACCGACGTTTAAACCGCTGCCGTCCCTGCTTGAAAGAGGTTGGCGTGATTATGAGGCAAGGAGAAGATGAGGAAGATCATTTGCTAGTGCCCCTCGACCCACAGGCTAGGGAAATCAAGGCTCCATCTCCTCACATAAGTGCTTGGATGCTCCATTCCTCCTACATTGATGCCTCGATCATTAAGCCCATCAAAATGAACAACATTACTGGGTGGCCACCCTCCTGGATCCCCCAGAATAAAACAAAACTCCAGGCACTTTCCTTCCACCCACACCAAATAGAGAGTAAAATGCAGGAAATGGAGACCTTGCCTGATTTGATCAATCTGGAGACATTCATTTTGCGTCTGCTTCAACATACTTCAAATGTCACGGTGGAAACAAACGTCAGTGACGGACAGCAGTAAGTGCCAATAGCCGCAGCGGCTGCACAGCAGCAGGCAATGTTGTGACTCGGCAAATCTTTATTTACCGACCCTCACCAACGCATGTAATGCAGGGCAACACGAAACAACACACAGAGACCGAGCTTAAGATCGATTGTGCTCTACTATCTGCCTTCTCAACACGATGTTTTTGGAGTGTTTCCGCCAGGACACCAATCGACTTTTCTGGTATCAAAATGGATGAATGCCCGAGCTCCGCTCGCCACGCCATAGAGATGTTGTTTCTGCCCAGCAACCAGCGTCATATCTGAGCGGACCTTCAGCACCAGACAAACGCATCCCCGCTATTCCACCCGATAATGTGGATCGTTTGACTTTCCAACAAGATGAATCAGGCATGGATCTCGGATGATGGTTTTGCCCCAATTGCCGAGCTCACCGAATTAGTTGGCCGCTTCACTTCTTCACCATTCCTCTTCAAACAGAAAGGTCCTCTTAAAACTTTTTTTTTAAAATGACATCTTTCCCTCTGGAAATACTTTATACTCTCAGTTCCCAAAAGATAATTTTGGCTGTTTTTTGGGTGTGGAATCTGTATAAAGACACCAGGTTCCATAACAAAACCGATTCCATTTTATCTTAGAATTTTTTGCTATGTGTCAATGTTTTGAGGTCATGTTGCTGTGAGATACAGCTATAATTATGGTCCTTTTGAACAGAAATGTAGGCCTTCTAATGGCATTTCTCCCTCACAATTATTTATGGTGGCTGAGAATCAATTTAAAATTTTTTGGGTCAGGTTTGCTGTGAGATGCAGCTAAATCATGGTCCCTTGGGAACAGAAATGTGACTTTTAAGTGCATTTCTCCCTCACAATTTTTTAACAGTGGCCGAGAAGTCATTTTTCTAATAAGTTTTTCTTGTCATGCTGCTTTCAAATGCAGCAATACTACAGGTCCTATTCTAAAAATAAAAAAACTTTGTGTTCTAAGCAGACATTATGTTTCTTCACAATTAATTGTCAAAAGTGGCTCAAGGCAATGTTTTGAATTTGTGTGGGCATTTGCTGTGAAATGCAGCTATACTCCAGGTCCTATCTAGAAAAATGTGAGTTTTATTAGCAGACATTTGTTCTTTCACACTTGTCAAAAGTGGCTCAGGGTGAGGGTGCTGTCCATAAAACAGGAATAGGTTGGAACACTGTTAATGGACATCATATTGCAAAATGATTTGTTTTTGCAAGTCTTTAAAATAGCTAGCAATCCCAGTAGTGGAGACAACCCACCATATTAATAATACAATTAAAAAAAAGAGAAACAAAAGACGTGGTGGGATTCCATCCTATTTTAAAAAATGTGTTTTCTAGAATTAAACTACTAAAAAACTGGCATGTACAAAATAGCTGATACAAATATTCCTCTGAATTGTACAAGGGAGGCACTGGCCCTTTAAATTTCACAGAGACGGCGCGCGCACTCACTAGGGAGCGGGGACGCGCACGCCGGGAGACTGGAGCTGCAGGCAATCATATTTTCTAGAACAAAACAGACCTGCACAAGCACTCCTGGATTTTAGGACAGAATTCCCCTCTGAACTGGGATACAAACCAAAGTAAAGGACAACCAAATAAGCAAAGTGGTCAGCCCACAACAGGGACAGTCTGCTCGCATACAAAGAGACCTAGGATGACGCCCGAGTGCTCCTTTTTGTCACCCATTACCACAGCTGGAGGTTCTACGAAACTTTTCCAGGGAACTCCAACCTGTGCTTATAGGGACAACAGACTTAAAGAAATATTTCCAGTCCCCCCTCTCTTTTCCTTTCGTCAACAACCTAAACTTTGACGAATATTGTCCGAGCGTCCTTAAGGCTCCAACAGAAAATGCACCTACCTTGCCTGCAATGAACATGTGCAAGACCTTCAGGCACATCAACAGCACTGACATGTACCGTCCCACAGTCACAGCAGTGCACAGAATTAGAGGGACATTTTCCTTGCAGTCTTTCAATGTGTAATATCTGATATGTGTGTGCGGTATCCCGGCACAGGTACATTATATGGGTGGAAACAAAGCAGAGCCGTAGTATCCAGATGCATGAACCTAACACAGATTCACTATTATAGCAGCAGACAGATCTCCCAGTGACCGGCCCATTTCTCCATAGAAGACCACCTCTATTGTTAAATTTTGTAGATGCCAGAGGGAGAGGCGGGAGACAGTAGGGATGGGAATATAAACAAATGCAAAAATGTCAAACTTTGCAATTCGGGTTTAATATCCACGCTAGCTTCATGTCATGCTATTGTGGGGGTCACAAATCACCACCCGAGAGCAAACAGATAACTGCAAAAGTTAGTGATTTACTTGTTACGCCTCACAGGTTTCCAGCTTATTTCTTGACCCGAAATATAATGTAAATAACTTCTCAGCTTATATCACGTTTTGTTATTTTTAAAGATTTTAAGATCCTTTCTAAACCCCTGTCTAATGTATTTAAAAATCTGTGAATTTTCAGTTTCTTGTATAACAACATGTCTGACTAAGAGAGCTTGAACTCTGGAAAGCTCACCATCAAATATACTCAAGTTACCTCTAAAAGGTATGGGCTGATTTCCTCGCACTTCTACTGCAAAACTTTATAAAATGAAACATATCCTGCTGCTATGTTGTCAAACGGCACAGAAATGGTAGCAATAATATAATGACAGAACACAAGTGCTAAAAGTCGCATTGTGCACCAGTAAGCAATATTCAGATGTAGCAAAACTACATCTAGGTAGCTAAGTTAGGTAGGTCATCCTTCAGCAGAGTAAACCCTAAAACCTGCAAAACTTTCTGTGAATGTAAAAAGTTGGACAGACAGTTCTGCAGTAGGCAAATCAGACTGGAAAGTAAAGATTCAAAGTAGCAAACCTTACTACAGTGTAACAAGTGGATGGTGTGTTCCCCTCACCTGCTCCTGTGAGATCGATGGCTGGGACAACCTCCAGGACATCTGGCCTCTGGTGTAGTTACCGTCTGTTTAAGGGTCACCAACAGAGCTCCAGTGTCACCCGACAGTGCCTGGACCAGGTACCTGTGCAGGAAGCAGTGGTGGTCTTCCCTTGTTTTTTTCCTTTTGGGCCAGACCAACATTATGACTTCTCCTGACCACGACTCGTCTCTGCAGAATTTACCACATGCACATGTTAGAATCCTCACTTTTTCAGCAGCTCCTTACTTATAGGTATATAAGTCCCCTCAGCTGGGAAATTCTATAGCTCCCCTACTCAGTTAGGTAGGCATATATAGGCCCCCTCACTTAGGCAGGTAAATATAGTTCCCCTCACTTAGGCAGGTATATATCGGACCCCTCACTTAATCAGGAACATAAATGCCCCCTCACTTAGGCAGGTGTATATAGGCCCTCTCACTTAGGCAGGTATATATAGGTCCCCTCACTTAGGCAGGTATATATAGGTCCCCTCACTTAGGCAGGTATATATAGGACCCCTCACTTAATCAGGTATATATAGGCCAACTCACTTAGGCAGGTATATATATAGGCCCCATCACTTAGGCAGTTATATATATGGGCCCCATCACTTAGCCAGGTATAATACACCCTCATTTAACCAGGTACAATTCCCCCCCACTTAGCAAGGTATAATGTCCCCTGAGGCAGGCAGGTATAATGCCCCCTCACTTAGCCAGGTATAATGCCCCTTCATTTAGTAAGGTATAATGTCCCCTGAGGCAGGTAGGTATAATGACCCCTCACTTAGGCAGGTATGATGTCCCCCTCATTTAGCCAGGTATAATGTCCTATCACTTAGCCAGGTATAATGTCTCCTCACTTAGGCAGGTATAATGATCCCTCACTTAGACAGATATAACACCCCCTCACACTTAGCTAGATATAATGCCCCTTCACTTAGCCAGGTGTAATGTCTCCATACATAGTCAGGTATAAGGACCCTTCATTTAGCCAGGTATAACATCCCCTCACTTAGCCAGGTATAACGCCCCCCTCATTTAGCCAGGTATAATGCCCTCTCACTTAGCCAGGTATAATGTCCTCTCACTTAGGCAAGTATAATATCCCCTCACTATGGGAGTTATAATTCCCCCTCACTTATGCAGGTATAATGTCCACTCACTTTGCCAGGTATAATGCCCCTTCCTTAAGCCAGGAAAAATGCCCCCTCCTCAAGTCAGGTAAAATATCCCTTCACTTAGGCAGGTATAATGCCCCCTCCCTTAGGCAGGTATAATGCTTCCTCCTTTAGCCAGGTATAATATGTCCCCTCACTTAAACTTAAGCAGGTATACTGTCCCCCACTTAGCCAGGTAGAATATCCCCTCACTTAGCCACGTATAATGTCCTCTCAGTTAGCAAGGTTTAATACACCATCATTTAGCCAGGTATGATGTCCCCTGAGGAAGGCAGGTATAATGTCCCCCTCACTTAGCCAGGAGTAATGTCCCCTCCATTAGCTATGTATAATGCCCCCTCATTTAGCCAGGTATAATGTCCCCTCACTTAGCCAGATATAATGTCCCCTCACTTAGCCCGGTATAAAGCCCCCTCCTTTAGCCAAGTAAAATGTCCCCTCATTTAGCCAGGTAAAAGGCCCTCGTTACTTAGTCAGGTATAATATCCCATCACTTAGCCAGGTATAATGTCCCCTCACTTAGCCAGGTATAATGTCCCCTCACTTAGCCAGGTATAATGCCCCCTCACTAAGGCAGGTATAATGCCCCCTCACTAAGGCAGGTATAATGCCCCATTACTTAGCCAGGTATAATGTCCCCTCACTTAGTCAGCTGTAATGTCCTCTCACTTAGCCAGGAATAACTTCCCTTCATTTAGCCAGGTATAACGTCCCCTCACTTAGCCAGGTATAATGCCCACTCATTTAGCCAGGTATAATGCTCCCGCACTTAGGCGGGTATAATGTCCCTTCACTTAGCTATATATAAAACCCCTCACTTAGGCAGGTATAATGCCCCCTCACTTAGGCAGGTATAATGCCCCCTCACTTAGGCAGGTATAACGCCCTCTCACTTAGCCAAGTATAACTTTCCCTCACTGAGTCAGGTGTGATGTCCCCTCACTTAGCCTGGTATAATGCCCCCTCATTTAGCCAGGTATAATGTCCCCTCACTTTTCCAGGTATAATGCCCCATCCTTCAGCCAGGTATAACACCACCTCCACTAGCTAAGTATAATATCCCTTCACTTAGGCAGGTATAATGACCTCTCCCTTAGACAGGTATAATGACCTCTCCCTTAGGCAGGTATAATGACCTCCCTTAGGCAGGTATAATGTATCCACACTTAGCCAGGCATAATGCCCCCTCATTTAGCCAAGTATAATGCCCCCTCACTTAGCCAGGTATAACGCCCTCTCACTTAGCCATGTATAATGTCCCCTCACTTAGTCAGGTATAATGTCCCCTCACTTAGGCTGATATAATGTCCCCTCACTTAGGCAGGTATAATGTCCCCTCACTTAGCCAGGCATATTGCTTCCTCCTTTAGCCAGGTATAATGCCCCTCCTCTAGCCAGCTATAATGTCTCCTCACTTAGACTTAGGCAGGTATAATGTCCCCCACTTAGCCAGGTAGAATATCCCCTCACTTAGCCACGTATAATGTTCACTCAATTAGCAAGGTTTAATACACCTTCATTTAGCCAGGTATAATGTCCCCTGAGGAAGGCAGGTATAATGTCCCCCTCATTTAGTCAGGTATAACGTCCCCCTCATTTAGCCAGGTATAACGTCCCCTCACTTAGCCAGGAGTAATTTCCCTTCCATTAGCCAGGTATAATGCCCCCTCATTTAGCCAGGAATAATGTCCCCTCATTTAGCCAGGTATAACAACCCTATTTATAATGTCCCCTCACTTAGCCAGATATAATGTCCCCTCACTTAGCCCGGTATAAAGCCTCCTCCTTTAGCCAGGTATAACGCACCTTCCTTTAGCCAAGTAAAATGTCCCCTCACTTAGCCAGGTACAAGGCCCTTGTTACTTAGTCAGGAATAAAGTCCCCTCACTTAGGTCCAGGTATCAATGTCCCACACTAAGTCAGGTATATATATCCCCCTCACTTACATGTAAATGTCCCCTCACTTAGGCAGGTATAATGTCCCCTCACTTAGCCAGGTATAATGTCCCCTCGCTTAGCTTAGGTATAACGTCCCCTCACTTAGGCAGGTATAATGCCCCCTCATTTAGCCAGGTATAATGCCCCCTCCCTTAGCCAGGTATAACGTCCCCTCACTTAGCCAGGTATAATGCCCCCTCCTTTAGCCAGGTATAACGCCCCCTCCTTTAGCCAAGTAAAATGTCCCCTCGCTTAGCCAGGTATAAGGCCCTCGTTACTTAGTCAGGTATAATATACCTGCCTAAGTGAGGGGACATTATACCTGCCTAAGTGAGGGGACATTATACCTGCCTAAGTGAGGGGACATTATACCTGACTAAGTGAGGGGACATTATACCTGACTAAGTAACGAGGGCCTTATACCTGGCTAAGCGAGGGGACATTTTACTTGGCTAAAGGAAGTGGCGTTATACCTGGCTAAAGGAGGGGGCATTATACCGGGCTAAGTGAGGGGGCATTACACCTGGCTAAGTGAGGGGGGCACTTTGGGAAAAGGGGATAATATCCCCTTTTTATCTTTGGTACCCAATTTTCCCCTTTTTTAGGAAGGGGAATTTTTCCCCCACCCTTTGGCCCGGTTTAAGGGCCATAAATTGCTTAGGTATAAAAATCCTTCACTTAGGGGTAAAAATTTTCCCCCCTCATTTTTTTCCAGGTTTAATGCCCCTCCTTAGGGGAAAGGGATAATGTCCCCGAAATTAGGGAAAGGGTTTAAAGTCAATCACTTAGGCAAGGGGATAAAGGGGTCCCTCACTTAGCCAGGTGTAAAGCCCCCCGCACTTTGGCCGGTATTTTGCCCCTTTCCTTTTTGGCCCGGTTTTAAGCCAATTTTCCCTTTTTTCCCAAATAAAATTTCCCCTCGCTTAGAAAGGAAAAAAGGCCTCGTTATTTGGGCAGGTATAAAAGTCCCCCCACTTAGTAGGTTTTAATGTCCCCCCAAAATTTGTCAGGGGTTTTAAAAAACCCCTCACTTAGGCGGGTTTTAATGTGCCCTCACTTTGGCAGGTATTTAAAGGGCCCCTCACCCTTGGCCCAAAGGGATAATACCCCCTCATTTAGCCAGGTTTTAAAAGTCCCCCTCTTAATCCCCCTCACTTATGCAGGTATAATATCCCCTTACTTAGGCAGGTATAGTGTCCCCTCACTTAGACAGGTATAATGCCCCCTCATTTAGGCAGGTATAATGTCCCCCACTTAGCAGGGTATAATGTCCTTTCACTTAGGCAGGTATAATATCCCCTCACTTAGCCAGGTATAATGTCCCCTCACTTAGGCAGGAAAAATGTCCCCTCACTTAGGTAGGTATAACGCCCCCCTCATTTAGCCAGGTATAAAGTCCCCTCACTTGGCCAGGTATAATTTCCCCGCAGTTAGCCAGGTATAAATTCCCCTCACTTAGTGCAGGGAAATACTAATCCCCTTTAACTTAGGCAGGTATAATTCCCACAACTTTTAGGCAGTATTAAAATGCCCCCTCTTTTAGGCAGGTATAATGTCCCCTCACTTAGCCAGGTTTAACGTCCCTTCACTTAGGCAGGTATAATGCCCCCCATTTAGCCAGATATAATGTCCCCTCACTTAGGCAGGTATAATATCCCCTTACTTAAGCAGGTATAATGCCCCCCACGTAGGCAGGTATAGTGCCCCCTCCCTGAGCCAGGTCTAATGTCCCCTCACTTAGCTAGGTTAATAATGGTCTGCCTCACTTTAGCCAGTGATATAATGTCACCCCTCCCCCACTAGGACAGGTATAATAAATCTCCCTCACTTAAGGCATGGTTAAGATGCCACCTCACTTAGGAGCCGGTATAATTTCCCCCTTCTTAGCCAAGTATAACCCCCCTCCTTTTTGCCAGTATAATGCTAGTAAATTGCATTCCCCCTACACTCATCTATCCTAAGACACGTTATAATTCCCCATCTTTTAGCCAGGTATAATGCCCTCTCACTTATCCAGGTATAATGTCCACTCACTTAGCCGAGTAAAATACCCCCTCACTTAGGCAGGTATAATGTCCCCTTACATAGCCAGGTATAAGGCCCCCTTTTTTAGTCAGGTATAACACCCCCTCACTTAACCAGGTGTAATGTCCCCTCACTTAGCTAGGTTTAGAGCCCCCTCACTTAGCCAGGTATAATGCCCCCTTCTTTAGTCAGATATAATGCCTCCACATTTAGCCAGGTATAATGCCCCCCTCAACTAGCTAGGTTTATTTTCCCTCTCACTTAGCAAGGTATAATGTCCTCCTCACGTAGCCAGGTATAACGCCCCCTCCTATAGCCAGGTATAGTGTCCCCTTACTTAGGCAGGTATAATGCCCCCTCACCTATGCAGAAAAAAATATCCCCCACTTAGACCAGGAGTAATGTCCCTTCAACATATGCCAGGGCAAAAATCCCCTCACTTAGCCAGGTGATAAATATGTCCCCTGTCACTTTAGTTCAGGTAAAATGGTCCCCTCACTTAGGCTTGTATAACTCCCCCTCATTTCTAGCCTAGTGCATAAAAGTCCCACAACAATACTTAGCCAGGTATAATTTCCCCTCATTGAGCCAGGTATAATGCCCCCTCACTTAGGCAGTTATAATGTCCCCTTACAGAGCCACGTATAATGCCCCCTTCTTTAGCCAGGTATAACACCCCCCTCCTCTAGTCTGGTATAATGTCCCCTCACTTAACCAGGTGTAATGTCCCCTGACTTAGCCAGATTTAGCGCCCCCTCACTTAGACCAGTTAAAATGCCCTCCTTTACCGGGAGGCGGGAGAATATAAAATGCCTCTTCACTTATCCAGGTATAATGCCCCCCTCACCTAGCTAGGTATAATTTCCCCCTCACTTAGCAAGGTATAATGTGCCCTGAGGCAGGCAGATATAAAGTCCCTCCTCACGTAGCAGGTATATATGACACCTTCTCATAGCAGTATTTATGTCCCCAGTCACTTACCATGAATAACGCCCCTCCTTCCTTTAAGCCCGTTTATAATGTCCCCTCACTTAGGCAGGTATAACGTCCCATCACTTAGCCAGGTATAACGTCCCCTCACTTAGCCAGGTATAATGCCCCCTCAGTTAGCCGGGCATAACGTCCCCTCACATAGCCAGGTATAATGTCTCCTCTTTTAACAAGCCAGGTATAATGCCCTTCATCTTATCCAGGTATAATTTCCACTCACTTAGCCAAGTGTAATGCCCCCTCACTTAGGCAGGTATAATATCCCCTCACATAGGCAGGTATAATGCCCCCTCACTTAGCCAGGTATAACGTCCCCTCACTTAGGCAGGTATAATGACCCCTCACTTAGCCCCAAAGGGGTAATAATACCCCTCATTTAGCCCGTTTAATGCCTCTCCTTTACCAGTACTTTAACCGCCCCCTCCTTTATCCAGGTATAATGTCCCCTCACTTAGGCAGGTATGATGTCCACTCACTTAGCCAGGTATAATATCCCCCTCCCTTAGCCAGGTGCTGTGTTTGGAAGAAGCCTGGAGCCCTCTTCTCTGAAAAGCTCTGAAATCAACGACCCGCTGGACACTAAATCTATGGACATTAGCAACATGATGTGATCTATTTGATAAAGACTTTCTTGCTGACCGAAAACGTCATGATTATTCAAGTCTCACCTTTTTTTTTTGTCATTGAATTTTGGAGCCTGTGAATACTACAAGAATATATGAATAAATGAATTTTCTTTGCATCATAAAGTTTTGAGTGCAGTCAATTACTATGTCACCTTACTTAGTCAGGTATAATTTCCCCTCATTTAGCCAGGTATAATGCCCCCTCACTTAGGCGGGTATAATATCCCCTTACTTAGGCAGGTATAATGTCCCCTCACTTAGGCAGGTATAATATCCCCTTACTTAGGCAGGTATAATGCCCCCTCACTTAGGCAGGTATAATGCCCCCTCACTTAGGCAGGTATAATGTCCCCTCACTTAGGCAGGTATAATGTCCCCTCACTTAGGCAGGTATAATGTCCCCTCACTTAGGCAGGTATAATGCCCCCTCTAACTTAAGCCAGGTAATAATGTCCCCCATCACGTTACCAGGTATAATTTTCCCCTCATTTAGCCAGGTATAATGCCCCCTCACTTATGCAGGTATAATATCCCCTTACTTAGAACCTGTATAAGTAGGTCCCCTCACCTAGGACAAGGTATAATGCCCCCTCCAACAAAGGCATGTATAAAATGTCTCCCCTTCACTTAGGCAGGAAAAATGTCCCCTCATTTAGAAGGTAGTATAACCGCCCAAACGCCCCCCTCATTTAGCCAGGTATAACGTCCCCTCACTTAGCCAGGTATAATTTCCCCTCATTTAGCCAGGTATAATGCCCCCTCACTTAGGCAGGTATAATATCCCCTTACTTAGGCAGGTATAATGTCCCCTCACTTAGGCAGGTATAATGTCCCCTCACTTAGGCAGGTATAATGTCCCCCTCACTTAGGCAGGTTTAATGTCCCTTCACTTAGGCAGGTATAATGCCCCCCATTGAGCCAGATATGTCTCCTCACTTAGGCAGGTATAATATCCCCTTACTTAAGCAGGTATAGTGCCCCCTCCCTTAGCCAGGTATAATGTCCCCTCACTTAACTAGGTATAATGTCGCCTCACTTAGCCAGGTATAATGTCCCCTCACTTAGGCAGGTATAATATCCCCTCACTTAGTCAGGTTTAATGCCACTTCACCATAGGCAAGTGTATAATATCCCTTCCCCCTTTTCTTAGCCAAGTATAACGCCCCGTCATTTTGCCAGGTATAAATGAGTCCGCACATCACTTACACGATCAAATTCTCCCATCTTTTAGCCAGGTTAATAAATCCCGCTCACTATCCAGGATAAATGTTCGTCCACTTGCCACCTTTAGCCGAGTAAAAATACCCCCTCACTAGGCAGGTATAAAATACTCTTATGCATAGCCAGTATAAGGCCCCCTTTTTTAGTCAGGTATAACACCCCCTCACTTAACCAGGTGTTGAAGTACCCCTCAACTTAAGCTAGTTTAGAGCCCCCTTCACTTATCCAGGCATAATGCCCCCTTCTTTAGCCAGATATAATGCCTCCACATTTAGCCAGGTATAATGCCCCCCTCAACTAGCTAGGTATAATTTCCCTCTCACTTAGCAAGGTATAATATCCCCTGAGGCAGGCAGTCCCCCTCACTTAGCCAGGTATAATGTTCTCCTCACTTAGCCAGGTATAACGCCCCCTCCTATAGCCAGGTATAGTGTCCCCTTACTTAGGCAGGTATAATGCCCCCTCACTTAGGCAGGTATAATGTCCCCCACTTAGCCAGGTATAATGTCCTTTCACTTAGGCAGGCATAATATCCCCTCACTTAGCCAGGTATAATGTCCCCTCACTTAGGTAGGTATAACGCCCCCTCATTTAGCCAGGCATAAAGTCCCCTCACTTAGCCAGGTATAATTTCCCCTCATTTAGCCAGGTATAATGCCCCTTCACTTAGGCAGTTATAATGTCCCCTTACAGAGCCAGGTATAATGCCCCCTTCTTTAGCCAGGTATAACACCCCCCTCCTCTAGTCTGGTATAATGTCCCCTCACTTAACCAGGTGTAATGTCCCCTGACTTAGCCAGATTTAGCGCCCCCTCACTTAGCCAGGTATAATGCCCCCTCCTTTAGCCAGATATAATGCCTCTTCACTTAGCCAGGTATAATGCCCACCTCACCTAGCTAGGTATAATTTCCCCCTCACTTAGCAAGGTATAATGTGCCCTGAGGCAGGCAGATATAAAGTCCCCCTCACTTAGCCAGGTATAAAGACCCCTCACTTAGCCAGGTATTATGTCCCCTCACTTAGCCAGGAATAACGCCCCCTCCTTTAGCCAGTTATAATGTCCCCGTCACTAGTGCGGTATAACGCCCCATCACTTAAGCCAGTCTAAACGTCCCCCCTCACTTAGCGCCCAGGTAATAATGCCCCTCAGATTAGAGCCGGCAATCAAGTCCCCCCATCACAGTAGCCAGGTATAATGTCTCCTCATTTAGCCAGGTATAATGCCCTTCTACTTATCCAGGTATAATTTCCACTCACTTAGCCAATTGTAATGCCCCCTCACTTAGGCATGTATAAAATCCCCTCACATAGGCAGGTATAATGCCAACTCACTTAGCCAGGTATAACGTCCTCTCACTTAGGCAGGTATAATGACCCCTCACTTAGCACTTACCAGCGGTATAATACCCTCTCAGTTCCCGAATAATACCGTTCTCCTTTACCAGTATAACGTGCGGCCCTCCCCTTCCTTTATTCCAGTATAATTCCCCTCACATAGGCATGAGAATGATGTCTGCCACTTTCAATAAGCCAGGTATAATCTCCCCCTCCCTTAGCCAGGTGCTGTGTTTGGAAGAAGCCTGGAGCCCTCTTCTCTGAAAAGCTCTGAAGCAACTGACCGCTGGACACTATCTTGGATTAGCAACATGTGATGTGACTATTTGATAAAGGTCTTTGCCGACCGAAACGTCATGATTATGTCAAGTCACCTGCTTTTTTGTCTTGAATTTTGGAGCCTGTGAATACTACAAGAATATATGAATAAATAATTTTCTTTGCCATCAAAAAGTTTTTTTGAATTGCAGTCAATTACTATGTCCCCTTACTTAGTCAGGTATAATGTCCCCTCACTTAGGCAGGTATAATATCCCCTTACTTAGGCAGGTATAATGTCCCCTCACTTAGGCAGGTATAATATCCCCTTACTTAGGCAGGTATAATGCCCCCTCACTTAGGCAGGTTTAATGCCCCCTCACTTAGGCAGGTATAATGTCCCCTCACTTAGGCAGGTATAATGTCCCCTCACTTAGGCAGGTATAACGCCCCCTCACTTAGCCAGGTATAATGTCCCCTCACTTAGCCAGGTATAATTTCCCCTCATTTAGCCAGGTATAATGCCCCCTCACTTATGCAGGTATAATATCCCCTTACTTAGGCAGGTATAGTGTCCCCTCACTTAGACAGGTATAATGCCCCCTCACTTAGGCAGGTATAATGTCCCCCACTTAGCAAGGTATAATGTCCTTTCACTTAGGCAGGTATAATATCCCCTCACTTAGCCAGGTATAATGTCCCCTCACTTAGGCAGGTAAAATGTCCCCTCACTTAGGTAGGTATAACGCCCCCTCATTTAGCCAGGTATAAAGTCCCCTCACTTAGCCAGGTATAATTTCCCCTCATTTAGCCAGGTATAATGCCTCCTCACTTAGGCAGGTATATTATCCCCTTACTTAGGCAGGTATAATGTCCCCTCACTTAGGCAGGTATAATATCCCCTTACTTAGGCAGGTATAATGTCCCCTCACTTAGGCAGGTATAATGCCCCCTCTCTTAGGCAGGTATAATGTCCCCTCACTTAGCCAGGTTTAATGTCCCTTCACTTAGGCAGGTATAATGCTTCCCATTTAGCCAGATATGTCTCCTCACTTAGGCATGTATAATATCCCCTTTCTTAAGCAGGTATAATGCCCCCTCACTTAGGCAGGTATAGTGCCCCCTCCCTTAGCCAGGTATAATGTCCCCTCACTTAGCTAGGTATAATGTCGCCTCACTTAGCCAGGTATAATGTCCCCTCACTTAGGCAGGTATAATATCCCCTCACTTAGGCAGGTTTAATGCCACTTCACTTAGGCAGGTATAATTTCCCCCTTTCTTAGCCAAGTATAACGCCCCCTCATTTTGCCAGGTATAATGTCCCCTCACTTAGCACGTTATAATTCCCCATCTTTTAGCCAGGTATAATGCCCTCTCACTTATCCAGGTATAATGTCCACTCACTTAGCCGAGTATAATACCCCCTCACTTAGGCAGGTATAATGTCCCCTTACATAGCCAGGTATAAGGCCCCCTTTTTTAGTCAGGTATAACACCCCCTCCTCTAGTCTGGTATAATGTCCCCTCAGTTAGCCAGGTATAAAGTCCCCTCACTTAGCCAGGTGTAATTTCCCCTCACTTAGCCTATGGTTTAGAGCGACCCCGTTCACTTACCAGGTATGAACTGCCACCCTTCCTTTAGCCAGATATAATGCCTCCACATTTAGCCAGGTATAATGCCCCCCTCAACTAGCTAGGTATAATTTCCCTCTCACTTAGCAAGGTATAATATCCCCTGAGGCAGGCAGTCCCCCTCACTTAGCCAGGTATAATGTCCTCCTCACTTAGCCAGGTATTATGTCCCCTCACTTAGCCAGGTATAACGCCCCCTCCTTTAGCCAGGTATAGTGTCCCCTCACTTAGGCAGGTATAATGCCCCCTCCCTTAGGCAGGTATAATGTCCCCTCTATATACAAAGAAGTCGGCACTCACCATTACTTTCCGGACTGCATTTATGCACCTGTGCTTGATCCAAATCTATTGCAGTGAGTTATCTGTCAACGCCCGGAATCCTTGACTCACGGCAGGAGCCCAACAACAAAAAAAAACAACAAGAGCGTCAATGTACTCCCCGCTATGGAATTATGGAATAAAGCAGTTTGAAAAATGAAGTTTTGAAGTCCGCTGGATCTTGTTTTTTTTTGTTGTTGGGCTCCTGCCTAAGTGAGGGGACATTATACCTGCCTAAGTGAGGGGATATTATACCTGCCTAAGTGAGGGGACGTTATACCTGCCTAAGTGAGGGGGCATTATACCTGGCTAAATGAGGGGAAATTATACCTGGCTAAGTGAGGGGACGTTATACCTGGCTAAATGAGGGGGCGTTATACCTGCCTAAGTGAGGGGACATATATCCCTCCTAAAAGGGGAATAATTAATAGCTGCCTAAGTGCGGGAGACAATATAGAACCTGCCTAAGGAAGGGGATATTATACCCGCCTAAGTGAGGGGACATTATACCTGCCTAATGAGGGGAAATTATACCTGACTTAGTGAGGTGACGGAATCCTTGGCTCACGGCAGGAGCCCAACAACAAAAAAAAACAACAAGAGCGTCAATGTACCCCCGCTATGGAATTATGGAATAAAGCAGTTAAAAAATGAAGTTTTGAATTCCGCTGGAATCTTGTTTATTTTTTGTTGTTGGCTTCCTGCCCGAGAGCCAAGGGATTAACGGGCGTTGACAGATAACTCACTGCAATAGATTTGGATCAAGCACAGGTGCATTAATGCAGTCCGGAAAGTCATGTGAGTGCCGGGACTTCTTTGTAAATATAAGAGTCTGCTAAAGTTACCGAAGGTCATGTCGGAGCACAACCAACTAGCGGACATTAAGCTAATTTCAACCTGTGCAAAAGAAATCATTTTGGATAGCTTAGATAAGAATATAGCAAGGGGGTAACTGAAGATATATTTATTATCATATGAGCTTTATTATCCAGTCATGAGCCTAACTGGTAGCATATATGGATCGGGAAGCTAAAATTAGCCCATGTGTTTGGCCATATAATGAAAGAAATCAGAAGATAATGAAGACATCATGCAATTGTTTGAGCATAACTTGGAAAAAGTCCAAAAACCAGAAACTAAGCTATGATGGGACCGGAAAATACCATAAGAAATATTAATCTAGAAAAGCAACTTAAACCCCATGACGGAGCTTATGGATAAAAAAACAACCTTCTTTTAATAATATAAGTGACAGAATACTAAAAAATTGATCGCAGGGTCACTAACGGAGATGGGTTCTACTTTGACACTTATACATGTTAATAGTGGGAACTTAAACAAAAAAATTAAAGGAAACACAATAACAAATAAAAAATAACATGGAAGCTTTACAGAAGCATAATAGATCATGAATATTTATCCAGAAGAATGATGAAATAATTAATAAAGAAATATGGGCTAAATTATAATCCACTATTACGGACAAAAAAAAAACAACTACAGCGGATTACTTGGACCTATATCAAAATAAAGTATATAAATGGATAAATGAAAGGAAGACCAAGATCAATCCAACAGACGATCAATATGAAGGAAGAAGGTTTAGAAAAGAAGCATAGTTCTCTGATATGAATATGGTGCATTATGAACATCATAATCGACACTCACAGCGATTATAGACGAAAACTTCATCTATTGAACGATCAAGAAACCAGGGAACCCCGTATGCAACAAAGAAAAAAAAAAACACAAGAAATTAATGCCATCAAAAACGGGAAGAGAGGGAGGGAAAAAAACCACCGTAGTAAAAAAGAAAAGGGTGGGAGGAAGGAAGAAATAACTGAAAAAGAAATCGGGGATTATAGTAGTATTATTATCTTGACTCCCACCATTTTAACTACAAATGAATTAAATGTGATTAATAAAGGTTTAAATTTTTCTCCAACAGGAAATTGTAATGTATTTAACACCTTACTGGACCTAAATCGGTTTGTAAGAGCTCTGTCGGTGAAACGATTTTTTATGCAGGATAATCATGAGAGTACAAAAAATGAAATTAACGAAAGCAAAGGAATTTCATACCTGGGTTTTTGATGTCTTTAATGGTCTGAGGGATATGATTTTGATAACAGCCAGTCCCACAAATCCTAAAGAATTACAGATATTTGACGGATGAGTGTGGGATAAAATGTAAGACGTGAGATATATTGGGTAGCCAATCCCCATATTTACCACGAAAATCAAGAGTGGAGGCATGTAATTATCCAGACCATTATGGAGAGGGAATAAAAAAAGAGTATTTCTAGAACAAATAAAAGGGAAAAAAAAAACAAAAATTATAACCTGACATACCAGGAGTATAAAGCATTGAAAGAACTAAAAGACAGGAACCTAATCATTAGGAAAGCAGACAAGGGGGGAACCATGGTAGTTCTTGACCCCAATTTATATGTTAAACAAGTATCCCTTATTTTAGAGGATGAAAATACATATAGAAAGTTACCTATGGATCCCACTAAAGTAATTAAAGACAAATTAGAAAAATTGCTAAATGAAGGAGTGAGACTAGGGGCTATCTCAGAGAAACAAAAAAAAAAAAAACCAACTATCCAAAGAGAATCCTCGGATCCCCATTTTTTATGGGGTCCCCAAAGTTCATAAAGGGGAATTCCCTCCAAAGATGTGCACCCATGTAGCCAGTGATTAATAGTGTAACAGTCCCCTGATCTAGAACAAATGTGTGGATTTTGCAGGTATACACTCCATAGTTCAAGTCAACACCTGTGATATTTAACAAGATCGTGCAGCGGAGTCTTTAAAAAACCTTTTCAGACTATAAGTATGAAGTCCAGAGAAGAATTTTCCTGGCTTAGGTTTGGAATGAATGTTAATCCTTTACACTCTATATCACCCCAAAAATTGGTAAGAAACAATGCGAAATTCATCTAAAAAAATAGTGGATATAAGAGAAGCGTTAACTTAGTTATTTATTTACAGATATAGAATTTCTTACTATGGAATAATTATTTAAAGAGTTAGACCAACAATTCTACTTACAAATTACTCTGGATTCCAATTGGGGCTACTGCAACTCCATCTATGCAAACCTATTCTAATGGCAAGTTAGAGGGAGCACCACGCCATAAATAGTATTAAATCCCTTCTCCAGTAACAATTGTCTGGTATAGGGCGCTAACATGGACGCGACCTCCTCATTGTGTGGGGTCGAGTGTGGCGTCCCTACCGACCTTTGAGAAATATCGAAATATCAATGATGTTAACTTAAATTTACGTCTTCAATGATGTACATCAATACATTTCTAAGCCCTATTGTTAAATATATGTGACAGTACACATTCTAAGGTTGTTACATCCCTGTTTAGGAAGAAGATCAGTGGCAATACCATCTTAAGAGCCGATAGTTGCCATCCCAGGCATACTATTAATGCTATTCCATATGGGGAATATGACAGGGTAGTTAGATCATGTACTGAGGAAAAAGATAGGATAGTGGAAATGAACAATGTGGATATCAGATTACAAAATAGAGGATATACTAACAGTCAGTTGCAAAAAGCAAGAAAAAAAGTAGAAGGATTAACACAAGAAATAATTTTGCAAAGATCTAGAAATAAACAGAGTAAAGGGGAAAACAAAAAAGGTATGGTGTTTTCAACATATTTCAGTAAGGATTACGATGCCATTAAAAAGATCTTCTTTAGGAATATTAATATTTTAAAACAGGATGCCTTCAGGCGGATACATAACTGGATGATGGTGGTTCCTAATGGTGGGTAAGTTGGGAAGAAACAAGAGGGAATGTAATTTCCCAAAGCAAATCAGAATAAGGAAAACAAAGGGATGGAATTTGGAGTATCGTTAAAGTCTTTCTTCCCTTGTAATAAACAGCACGAATTTTTGGGTGGCCGCCTTTGTAAATACGCTGAAAAAAATGAACTTACTTTTGAAAGGACAAAATAATAAAAAGTTAAACATTGATACTTCATTCATTGCAAAAACGACCATATCGTATAGGTTATTTCAATCATACAATGTAATATGATTATTACGATTTGGGAGTACCATTCGAAAAGATTGAGAAGGTGGAGAGTAGCAGAACATCATGACCCAGCAAATAAAAAAAAGGCTGGCTCCACACATTCTGGATCGGTCAAACACTTTGTGGACCACATTGCAGTAGCCGAGGAAAGCTTCTGTTGCTATGCAATAGAAAAGGGTAGTTGTAAGCCATCTAGTTTTGGTACTGGCAACATATGCCTACGATCAGTGAAGCCGGTGGAGAATACCATACCTTGGGAGAACAAGGACACCGTCTCGGTATGATTCTGAGAATTGGATCCTCCCTATATTATATTAATGAATAGTAGGTAATACTCCTGCACTAGTGTTGAGCGATTATTATCGACAAAGATGAAAATCGGCACAGTTTTTATGTGATCGAAATTTTTAGATCATGCGATAATTTAGGTTAAAATCGTGCATCATCTTTTTAAAATCGCCCATTTTCGGCGCTTCCCCCGTCATTTTTGGGGGCCAGCAAAACGTTCCGAATAGAGCAGGGGGAGAAGTGTGTGCGACTCTGCTGGGGTTGTATGGGTTCGATTGCTGGAAAAAACACATGTTCTCCTTTTACATAAAAGCCCTTTCCGTTCATGATCAGTGTTCCTAGCGTTCATACAGGAGGGCGTCGCTCTGCCCGTGTCCAAACAGCTCAGGAAATTATTCATTCTTTTACAGAGAAACTTATGTTAGCTGTGATCCTTCAATTTGTTAGATCAAGATTGGAAAATTTTATTAGTTATTTTTTTGTAGTTGATTAAAAATGAATACGCAAATTTGTAGCACCACAGGTGAATTTGAAGGGGCCAAAAAAACCTTTATTATCCGAATACATTTGATATGGGTTTTTTTTTACTTGGCGCGGCCAGCTTTTAGATAGATCTACTTTGAAATTAAAATTTTAATACAGCAAAAATTTTTTAGTACCCAGGTTTAATTGAAGGTGCCCAAAAAAAACTTTTTATTATCCGAATACATTAAAAGATATGTGTTTTTTGCACTTTTGCCCCCTCCAGATTTTTATAAGCCACCTTGCAGTTTTAAATTTGAATCCACAAATTTTTAGTTACCAAGGGGAATTGATAGGTGCCAAAAAATACCCTTTTTTTACCAATACATTACAGATAGTGTTTTTTCACTTTGGCGCACTACAGCTTTGTTCATTTAGGGCCCTTTCACTTAAATGTGAAACACAATTTGTATCCCAAGGGAATTGAAAGGTAAAAATACCTTTTATTACAGAATAAATTCAGATACGTGTTTTTTCACTTTTGGACTTAGTTTGTTCATGAGGCCCTTGCACCCTTTTTTAAAGTAATACAGTATTTTTGTAGTCCCCACAGGTGAAATTTATAGGGGGGCCAAAAAAAAACCCCTTTTATTATCCGAATACTTTACAGATACGGTTTTTTTTTTACTTTGGCGCACTACAGTTTGTTCATTGAGGCACCCCCCCTTTCATTTAAAAGTGAATAAGGGAAATTTTTTATACCACAGGGGATTGAAAGGTGCCAAAAAATACCTTTTATATCCCAATACTTTTTAGATACGTGTTTTTTCAACTTTGGGGCGGCCACTTGTTGATAGATCTCTTTTTCAGTTAAAATTTTAATACAGCAATTTTTTTTGTCACCACAGGGAATTGATAGGGCCAAAAAATACCCTTTATTATCCGAATACATTTTCACATACGTGTTTTTTCACTTTGGCGCAGGCCGGGTTTGTTGTAAATCTTATTTGCAGTTTTAAAATTTTAATACAGCAATTTTGACTCAACAAGTGAATTGAAAGGTGCCAAAAATACCTTTTAATATCCGTATTATTTTTAGACAGGTATTTTTTTACTTTTTTGGTCAGTAAATTTTGTTGATAATCACTTTGCAGTTAAATTTGAATCCAGCAATTTTGTTTTGATTTGAGGTTTTTGAAATACTGGATTTCCGTCTTTTAAAAGGATTTCCAAAACTTTCCATACCTTCTCAAATTTTATATTTCTGAACAGGAGCGACATTCAGATGGTAACGACAAAGAGGGGGGTCGGCATGGGGTGAGGTACAGAGAAGGTGAACTTCCCTGCGGCCCAAAAATCATGCCAGGGTTTGTAGGTTGCAGGCCCGTCACCCTGATCGTTTGGTCAGGGCCCTGTAATCCAGTAAAAAACAGCCCCAAAACTGCCCTTCAGTGTTAATGCAACCTGACCCACAGTTTTACCTCCTTCCTCCCAGCACGGCCAAAAATGTCGTTCACATCATCACATCCGTCCAACAAGAAGCACCCCAAATTCAACTGTGTACCCCCCCGTGGTAATCCATTTTCTGAAACCTCTTTGATACAAAATGCGGTTGGGGTCAGAAGGATTTTTAAAGATCAAGGGAAAAGGGGATGATTTTCTCGCTCTGACGCCCAGTTATGATGCCTCAAGGGGGAGAAGGGCCGGTCAATGGGCAAAAATCCCGGGTGGTGGAAAACCCCTTTGCAGTCCCTCTTTCTGTACCCCGCAGTCCTGGATGCAGAATTCAGGACGACAAAAGTCACCTGTGTTGATGAGATATGACGACTTGCGATTCAAGGGGTCTTTTCAGCAAATTTGCTTGGAGCGCTTCATCACGGCGAGGGGAAGACGAGGAGTAGGTATAGGGGTTCCGCCCAAAAAAGGGAGGGGGGCGGGCGCAGAAGTCCCCTGATATATTCCGCCAGCCACGGGGCGCACAATCCCCGCTCCCCGCTTATCGCCGTCAAAAAAGGGCCCGGACCTTCAAGCCTGGGCCTTCTTTGAGCAAGCCTCTGATTCACCCCCCGAGTCATATGCCCCCTTTGCCGTAACGCATAAATAAGGGGAAAAACCTTAGGTGGTTAACCACCACCAATGTTAGTCACATGCAGCGAATGCAGAGTTGAAATGGAGGGGAACACTTGACCAAAAAAGGCGACCGACGGCCCGGGCCCCCAACCACTGTAACCCCCCTTTTCTCCGCCTACCCTCCCCCGCCGCCACCACCAAGCTTCCTCACTGCCCCTGCTCTCAGATCTGATAGGGATCAGCCTTGCTTCAGTCTCCACCGTCGCCCGAGTACCACCCGCCCACCAAGACCCATCCCACCCCTTTTCCCCCCCCCAGTTTGATGACCTTTCAAGCCTACAGCGGCCCGTCTAGCACCAGCCTTTTGTCTTCCAGGTTTGGGGGGCAGAAAAAAAAACTTTAAACCCAAACCACCCAAAACCAAAAGCCTGAATGTCGGGATTGCCAGGCTTTTTGGGCCCTTTGGGAAAGTTGCCTTTCCCCCTGGGGGACACAGATGGGTTCCCCCCAGTCATGGCCCTTGTCCCCAATACCAGATGCCCCAGAGGCTTTTTTGCCGAAAGGCCGTCCCCGCCCGGCCCCCCAGTGTCATCTAAAATTTTAACGCGTTTTCTGCCCTTTTTTTCCGGGAAAAATCCTCTGACCCCAGACACATGGATAGTAAGCATGGCCAAGCCGCTATATCTCTGTACAGCCCTGATGAGTGGGGGGGATGTCTCTGGGGGGGACGGGGGTTTTTCAGGGTCGGGGCCCCTCTTTAAAATGCAGGGGGGGCGGGTTTTCCCCAAGGTCCCCGGGGGGGCATCATGTGCCCCAAAAAACCAGGGGGTGTTGAAATTAATTTTTTGGAGACCGTCCCAAAAACAGGCAGACTGTGGACGGCTCCGCAAAGAGACCGAGCGTGGCTGGTGCCAAGAACCCTTTGCCAGGAAGGGGGTGTGCGATAAAAGGCGAAATCTGCTGGGCCCCTTAAAATCGGTAGGCTGGACACATCCCCCTTTCCGGCCTGTCATGAACCCGTCGTCCCGAAATTTTAAAGAGTACCCGGGTCTGGATGGGGGCTGCTGAGAAAGGCTCGAAGTCTAATTTGATTCCGCCCTTCGCCCTCTTTTCCCCCCTGGCTGCGTTGCAGGTCAGCTCGGGTCCCCGTCAACCGTATCATTGTTGACGTGGGGCCCTGCTGGAATTTCCACCCCCCACATGCTCCCGCAATTGTGGGGAGCAGCGCAAAGCCATTACCATAATAATAACACACCCCTAAACACTCCCCCTCTTTTTCCC
>JAODAL010037416.1:0-40404 GCA_025379985.1 Phyllomedusa bahiana
GCTCGCGACATAACCTCCTACAGTACCAATAGTGGTAAAACAGCTGTAAAAACCCGGGCCCTGGGCTGTATATAACCAATACAGTGACCCAAAAATGGGGAACGCGTTACAAGGGTTGCAGACGTAATAACCACCATACAGGACCAAAAAGTGGTAGACAGCAGTGTACCAGGCCGCAGCTGTATAAACCCCTACAGTGACCTTTTTGGGACACCCAAAGTACAACTCTGCAGACTGTTAAAATTACCTCCATACGTGCCAAAGTGTTTGACAGCAGACCCCCCGGCCCCTTCGACTTTTAACCCCATCATGACCTTAGGGTAGACGCAATTACCAGGCTCTGCAGACTGATATTTGCCCCAACTTACCATAAAATGGAAAAAACCAAGTACACAGCTCCAAGTTTTTTACCTCCATACGTGACATATAGGGAAGACAGCATGCACAGGCTCTGCAGACGATATAACCACCATACAGTTACCCTAAATTTGGGAAAGCAGTTACACAGGCCTGCAACTTTTTAAAAACCCCCAACAGTGCCCTATAGTGGAGACACAGTGTACACGCCGTGCAGACAATAATGATTTCAGGCAGTTTTCATCTTGTGACTCACAGGTGACGTTTCTTTTGCCAGTCGTTGACTTTTTCCTTTTTTCTGATCCGGTCCCGTCCGCCATCATGATACACCCCGACCACCGTCCCTGCAGATTAAAACCCCTATATCTTTGAATCCGACTTTTCCCAAACCTGCCCCCCCGGCTTATGGGGCCATTTAGGCAGGGAGGGCTTGATGGATATATGGGGCCCCAAATAGGCAAGGTTTGGTAGCCAATGAGTCCATAAGAGGCGGGTTTTTGGGAGCTAAGGGACCAACAGGTAGACAGGGTTAGGTGGGGTTAGGGGGCCTTTTTGGTAGGGTTTTTTGGGGCTAAAGGGGCCCCTAAAGTACAGGGAGGGTTTTGGGGGGATACGGCAGGGATATGGGGCTTTACGGGAGGATAGGGGGCTGAAGGGGCAAAGGGGGCGAAGGCAGGCAGGGCAGAAGGGGCTGTTTTGGGAGGGAAGCAGGGGAGAAGGGGGGGTAAGGAGGGAACAGGCAGATGGGGGCGTAAGCAGGCAAGCAGGGGGAAAAGGGGGTGTATAGGGAGGCAACAGGCAGAAGGGGCTGATGGGAGGCGGGATGCAATAGGGGGGTTATAGGCGCAACAGCAGATAGGGGGTAAAGGCAGGGAGGATGCAGATAGGGGGCCGAAAGGCAGGGAGGCATGTAGATAGGGGTGTATAGGCAGGCAGGCATGCAGATAGGGGGGGGTTTAAAACGGGGCTGCGAAAAGGGGCTGTAAAGGCAGGGGAGGGATGCGATGGGGGCTTATGACAGCAGGAGGGAGATAGGGGCGTGCAGGCGCAGCAGATAGGGGGGTTGCAGGCAGGCAGCAATAGGGGGCTGTATAGGAGCAGGCAATGGGGGCTGTATGGCGGCAGGCAGGGATATAGGGGGTGTATAGGCAGGCAGGCAGGGGGCTGATAGGGAAGGGAGGGGGCTGTATAGGGAGGCATATAGGGGGCTGTATAGGCAGGCATATAGGGGGCTGTATAGGCAGGCATATAGGGGGCTGTATAGGCATTAATATAGGGGGCTGTAGAGGCAGGCATATGAGGGGGCTGTATAGGTAGGCATATGAGGGGGCTGTATAGGTAGGCATATGGGGGGGCTATAGGGAGGCATATGGGGGGGCTATAGTTAGGCATATGGGGGGGTATAGGTAGGCATATGGGGGGGGCTATAGGTAGGCATATTATGGGGGCTATAGGCAGGCATATGGGTAGATAAAATAAGAAACAACTTACTCACCTCGGTCCACGCTCCCCGATGCGCCGCTCGCTCCGCTCTGCTGCTCTCCCTGCAGCCTCTGCGCTCAGCGCGGGTGGCGTGGCGATGTGACGTCACCGCGCGTGCCCACGTGACCACAGAGGGCCGGCAGGGGAAGTAGCAGAGCGGAGCGATCGCCGCTCCGTACTGCTAGCTCCAGCCAGCGCTGGTACATCTGTAAAGCGTCTTTCTAGACGCATTTTCTTTCGCCAGGACACAGGTCAATTGTGCACCCTGGTGTGTTTCACAATTTCTGTTTCTTAACAGTTTGGATATGTTTGGGATTGTAGGCTCGGGCAGGTTGGGTGGCTTTGAGCAGGGTGGGGGGAGGCTCGGTTTAGGCCTGGTTGGCTAGTTGGTGTTTGGCATTCTTATCAGTGTGAATGGTTTGTGTGTTTGTGTCGGTCCCTGGTCTATAAGTTGTTTGTGTGGTATTCTTAGTTATGAACTCACAATGGCGGATTGTAAGATAGTGTCCTGGAATGTCAGGGGTTTAAACTGTAAACTGAAAAGGGCACTTGTTTTTGATTATGTTAAAACTCACAATCCTGGTATTATTATTTTTCAAGAAACGCACCTTAGGGGGCAGAAGATCCTAGCATTAAAGAGGCCATGGATAGGGACAGCATATCTGCAGTGTATTCTACTATGCTCGTGGAGTTTCGGTGTTGATTAGTAAATCTCTCCCATTTCAACTACAGGATCTTCATATAGACCATCGGGTGTACGTGCTGTTACATGCAAAGCTATGGGGCTCTAAATTCCTAGTGGGAGGGAAATATGTCCCGTCTGCTTTTCACAGGGGAGTTCTGGACACCCTTATGGCAAAAGTTTCACAATACCCGGGGACGCCATTGCTCCTATTAGTGGATTTTAATGCCACTCTAGATCAGGACATGGATCGTCTCCATCCTCATTTGACGCATAATAAAGGTTCTTAAAGAGTGGGCAGAATGCCAATGGCCTGATAGAGGCATGGAGATGGCTGCACCCCAGAGATAGGCAATTCTCTTGTTTTTCACCTGCCTACAACTCTCTCTCCCGGTAGATTTGGCCTTTGTGTCAAAAGATATATTGCATATGGTACTGTTGTAGAATACTACCACGTGGGATATCAGATCATGCGCCCTGAAGTTGATACTAGCTTCACCATTGCGGGTTTCAGAGAGGTTATGGAGACTGAACCCCAGATGGTTAGACGTCCCAAAAATACTGAATACATGTCAGGAACAGATAGAAACATACTGGAGGGTGAATGAGGGCTCAGTAAACCCATTGGTGGAATGGGATGCTTCTAAGGCTGTTTTTAGAGGTGCCATAATTGGGGCCATAGCATCATACAGAGCTGACTTGGAAGAAAAGAGACGGAAATTAGAGGCTGAAGTTGCGGAGAGAGAAGCGGAGTATGTACAGGCCCCATCTCAAAATATACTAAGGAGACACTGTTAGTGGCTCAGAGGGAGTATTCGTTACACTTGACAGAGTACACTTAGAAGAGACTTCTTATGCAAAAGCAATCAATTTTTGTAGAGGGAGACAAAAATGGTAGAGCACTGGCGTTTCTGGCCAGAGCAGAGACACCAGTGACAGTGGGGACCGGGGTGGTTGACTCACACGGAAGATCCGGGGCAGATATGTGAACAATTTGACTCTTACTATAAAGAACTTTACGCCTACAGACTTAATTTTACGGAATTGGAAATAACCCACTTCTTGGACAAGATAGATATACCTGTGTATTATCCCGTGAAGAGGTAGAGGACCTAGAGGCAGACATATCAGTGGCGGAAATTAGCAGGGCTATAGGGCGGTTGGCGACACATAAGAGCCGGGACCAGACGGGTTTCCAGCAGAGTGGTTACAAACAAGACACAGAGCAATGGAGCGGTAGACTAGAAAAATTGTTTATAGCTGCAGCTATGGAGGGGTCTTTGCCACCCTCTTTCTCTGAGGCGGTGATCACATTAATCCATAAACCTGGCAGACCTCCGGACCAATGCAGCTCTTACAGGCCAATATCCCTGCTTAATCTAGATGCAAAGATTTTGGCTAAAGTTTTGGCTATAAGACTGAATGGAGTGATTCTGTCACTGGTTGGAGCAGACCAATCGGGATTCATGTTTACTAACTTGCAAGTCACTCACACAAATGCAGGGAGTAGGGTGATCGCCGCCTTAAGCTATGTTCACACGGCTAAGTTTGGGACGTATTTCGGTCCGTAATTACGCGCCGAAGTGCGCAAATTACGGGCCGAAAACGTCCCATTCATTACGGTAATTCACAGTTCTCATAGAGAACTATGGATTACGTCTCCTCTCCCCGCCCGGCGAAGCCGCCGGGCGGGGAGATAATTGACATGTGAATTACTAGGCGCAAATACGCGCCGCTAGTAATTCACGTCAATGGGCCGGCGAAGTGCCGGCCCCCTGCTCAGTCCCCGCTCCCGCCCCGCCCCCGGTCACACGGCGTAATTGCGGGGCGTAATTACGCCCCGCAAATACACCGTGTGAACATAGCCTTAGACAACGAGAAGGCTTTTGACTCGGTGGAGTGGAGATTTATGTGGGCACTGTTGTCATGGATGGGGTTTCCTTCTAATTTTATCAAATGGTTACGCCTATTATACCTGCAACCTACAGCGAGAGTCAGGGTAAACGGGCTGTTGTCTCCTCCTTTCCCACTTGGGAGGGGCACTAGGCAGGGGTGCCCTCTCTCGCCGCTGTTTTTTGCCCTCATTATGGAACCACTCTCAATTATGATCAATGCACATGATAACATTCGGGGATGGTCCATTGCGGGTCTGGAAGAAAAAATATCACTATATGCAGATGACATGTTGGTATATTTGGGAGATCCTGGGACCTCTTTGGAGTGCCTGTTGGAGACAGTGAATGTGTTTGGAGGTTACTCTGGTCTGCGAGTAAACTGGGGAAAATCCATACTTTTTATGTTAGACGAAATTGACCCGGTGTTGGTGACCCCCATCTCCACCCTTCAGATTGTCGCGCATTTTAAATATCTAGGAATTGTTATACACCGAGATATTACTAAATTTAATGAGTTAAACCTTCAGCCGGTGATACGGCAGGTGGAGCTGAGGTTAAAGACCTGGGCCAATCTTCCTCTGTCTCTTATTGGGAGAGTCAATATAGTTAAAATGGTGCTATTGCCTAAGCTTTTGTACCTGTATCGAGCAGCCCCGAGTATACTTCCTAAATCACATTTCACATCTCTGGACAAATTACTCTTCTCCTTTCTGTGGGGAGGTGCTACCCCTCGTCTAAGCAGAGCTACACTCAAAGCCCCATATGACAGAGGTGGACTTGCATTTCCAGACTTATATATTTATTATGTAGCGGTTCAGTTAGCATATGTATCAAAATGGTTCCGAGGGCAGAATAATGACCCGTCAGTGGTGTTGGAGGCAGCGTTGGTGGGTTCTTTTGAGGGCCTCGCAACTCTACCATATAGAGAGGGGAATTGTTTCCAGCATCACTATACGCTGCTAATGGGGGCAGCGGTGTCTGTGTGGAGGGCCTTCATTCACCCCTATGGTCATAGCGGGGAGGACAGCGTCTGGTCTCCAGTTGTTCCTTGCGGTGTAACAGGAAATTACCGGAACTAATAGATTTACCAGATTATAAATTTTGGGCCACTGTGGAGTGAAATATCTCACACAGTTATATAGAGATGGTCTCCTTCTGACGTTCTCAGAGCTGCAGTCCCAATTTGATCTTCCAAGGGGATCCTTTTTTAGGTACTTGCAGTTACGACATGCGTGCACCACACAATTTGGACTGGTTGATGTCCGTCTTGAATATGGGTACCTAGAAGCTATTTTAAGGCGGACTACCCTTAAAAAACCAGTCTCGTCTATTTATAGAGCTATTATGGATTGTCAGGTCTCCCCACTTGCGATTTCCCTTGAGAGGTGGCAAAGGGACATCCCGTCTTTACCGACTGAGGCGCTCTCTGAACTAAAGACTTCCTGGCGGCTGGCGGTTTTGAGCGCTAGAGATCAACTTATCCAAGTTAAGTGGCTACACAGGGTTTACCTTACACCAGTCCGATTGCATCAGATGCATTGCATACCCTCCACAGTTTGTTCCCGATGTGGGGCAGAAAGGGGAACATTGATCCATATGGTATGGGATTGCCCGGTTTTGCAGGAGTATTGGCGGGGTATACACAGTTTTTTAAATACGAAACTGGGCTTCCCCAATGTGTGCCTGCCTGAGAATAGTCTACTCGGAATTGTGGAAGATTTGATTCCAAGTAAGGCAGACCGAACCCTCTACCTGTTATTGCTTTTCTATGCTAGGAAAACCATTCTATTAAATTGGAAACCGCCCAAGGTCCCATCACTGGAACAGTGGAAGCAGCTGATTAATGCCGAACTTCCCAGGTACAAGATTACATATGCCACCAAGGGCGTCCCCAAACGCTTCCATACGGTTTGGAGCAACTGGACGGCAGCTCAGACTGTGTGATTGACTGTGAGTATGGAAAGATGGGCCAGGGGCCGGCAAGTGTGAGTGGCGGAGTGATTGGTATGGTGTGGATGTGTGACACAAAGGCAATACATGATGGATGATATCCAGAGAAGGGTCTCAGCAAGATCTGGCGTATATCTCTTATTGTTTCTTTACCAATGTTTTCTTGCAGCAGTATTATACCAAGACCAAATAATGCAGTATGACTCATATGTGGTCTTTCTCAAGTAATATTGTGGAATAGTATGTAAACATCATTTTGATGATTATTGCATGTGGAACTGTATGTATTTGGGACCGAATCTCACTGCAATGCCTTGGTGTAATGTGTGAAACTGATGTTCGTTATGTTAAAATTGCAAAATTCTATAAATAAAACCTTTTAAAAAAAAAGTTCATTGGGTGATATAATAACTCTTTTTTGCGTAATCAAATTCCTGTCAGCCTTGAGGCTCTACCTAAATATCACTGATTGATGATATATGGCAACATATGGCTGAGGCTATTCTATCAGATATATTAATCCCAATGTTCTCTTCATTATAATTACATCATATTTACATTATAAAGTGATCTATGTTAGACCTATTATATATTGGATCTTCTATATACTCATTCTATACTCTATTATGGTTATAATAAAATTTTATACTTTTATACCATTTAGAGTGCTTTCACACGGTGCGTTTTTGGTGCGTTTTTGATGCGTTTTTTCAATGCATTTTTTGTGCAGGAAGGCACAGCAATTAATGCTGTACATTGCTGCACAAAACTCGCGGCAAAAATTGCAAATTTAATGTGATTTTTGTGCAGCAATGTACAGCATTAATTGCTGTGCCTTCCAGCACAAAAAATGCATTGAAAAAACGCATCAAAAACGCACCAAAAACGCACTGTTTGAAAGCACTCTTACTCTCTAGTGTTTTTCTGTAATGTTTAACCCCTTAAAGGGGTTTTGCCACCATGTAATGTTGACGTGGGAACCTCCAAAATGGGTATTTAATCACTTTTCTAAATATATGTGATTAAAAAAAGTGAAAAATCAGAGAGCTACAGCTTTACTCAATCCCAGGTGGTTACCACAAAGCTTCCCCTAGTCACGACCAGGAGCTGAAAAGCGCGCTTGCGTGAATCACTTCTTATCTGATGACAGGCAAAATGAATGGTCTTTTAAGGCACCGGGGGTAGCAATATGTTTCTTTTGTATACAGAATAACTAGCTGTAGTGTTATTAGATCCCTGCTTTATCTGATGACAGAGAACATGAAGAAGCTTTCAAGCTGCTGTGTAGAATAGGTGTTCTCTTTTGTATACAGAATTCACAGGTTATAGTTTGATTATTTTGGTAGTGAACATGTCACAGGATCCCCTTTATGCAGCTCTGTGCTCTGGCTGTGTGTGTCTGTGTGCGTTCTGTCTCTTTCAGCTCCGTGATTTGTTTAATTACATTAGCTTCTTAGCAGATAAGGTTTCTCCTGACGTGCAGTCTGAGGCTGTCTTGCTGTATTGAATCCAACTGTTGTACTGTTTATTGTTCACTTAAGTTTTGAGATGCTCCCTTGGATTCCTCAGTCCCCCCTCCCTCTCCCTCTCCCCACTGCAGCTTCATAAATCAGCGATGATTTGTTGACATTCTCCCTGGGCTAAGCTGAAAGGTAAGAATCTTTGTCTCAGCAATCCTCTTTAACTCCCAGGCCTGAAAAGTGTTAATGACCAGAACATTTTTTTAGTTTTTGCCTCTTTGCCTTTCAACAGTTGTAAACTTTTTTATTTTTTCAATGACGCGGGTTGTATGAGGCCTCTTTTTATTTCGAGACAAGTTGTACTTTATGGGGGAATAGTTTAAGTTCACTTATAAATAACTGCAGAATTTTTTTAAAATTTTTGTAATTTTTACATTTTTTTTTACACCGTTCATATTTCACACGTAATAACTTGTTAGATTAATTCTACGGGTTTTATTATAGTCATGTGGATACTAATATGTGTAGGTTTTTTTGTGTGTGTAATTTATGCACAATTATTTTTTATTAAATTTATTTTTATTTTATTATTTATTTTTTTATTCTTTTTTTTTTACACTTTTTATGTTTTTTATTTTTTAAATCCCCTGAAGGGAGAACTTTCACATTTTTTTTCATTTTTTTTTTTACACTTAGTAATGTATTAGCATATTCATATTCAGTGTTCAGAACAGCACACAGTCTGGCCTGATCACTGGCTTGTTACACAGACAGCCCTGGGGCTACTCTAGGTCCCCAGGGCTGACTGTGCAGCCGTTCCCCGAGCTCTGTCGGCTCACCGGGCGTTCCGATCACCCGCCAGAGCAGGGAAACCCTTTGATTGCGCTGCGGTGACGCACCGCCGCAATCAAAGGGTTAAAGCACGGGTTGCAGAGGTCTCCTCTGCTCCCTGGTGCTTGCAGGAGATGCTCTGGGATCGGGGCTGTGTAGTACAGCCCCGATCCTAGCGCTGCTACGGCGCCGGGCGCCACAACCCCGAAGTCTACAGCGACGCCAAAAGACGTCGCTGTAGACAAACGACCCGTGCCAGCTGACGCCAAAAGTCAGTGGGCGGTCGTTAAAGGGTTAATCATACTTTAGGAGAGTGGTTTTCAATATGAAAGAGGGCCTTAATTTGAAAGGGCTTAGACTGTGGAGCAATTTTGGACTATTATGTGATTTGTGCATTAAATACAAGGTATACCATACATCAGATTTTTGACAGGTTTATTTATTAAGGCACATTGTACACTCATTTAATGCACCTTAAAACTGGCGTGGAAGCGCCTCTTTTCTGACATGTTGCCCTTTATGCTCTGTACCCCACTATATGCATGTAGTCTGCGAACAATAATTTTAAAGGAAACACTAAACCTAGAACTGAATTATTGAAGTAAACAGCTTACAAATGTCCTCCCTGTCTGTCAGTCTGCATGACTAGCATGATCTGAGACAGTCTTATAGAAATCCTGCAGATTCCTGCTGATCTCATCCATATTTAGCAGTCCAAGAGCTCAGGGGTGGAGCTTACTGAAGGCAGGGGTGTCAATAGGGCAGTACGGGCAGTATTCCTGGCAGGGGCCCCAATCACAAAGGGGCCCACTGACATGTTAAAAAATAGGAAAAAGTAATGAGTGGTGGCCCCATTTGATTTGGCTGTATGGTTAATAGATGACTGATGGCAGCCCTGACTGTAGGGGCAGAGCTTAACAATTGTTATGTCCTATGGCAGACAGGACAGAGGGGGGAGGTTCCTGCTGCAGTAAGTTCTCCTCTGTGAAGAGGAGAAGTGGAAAATGGCTGATTTCCTGGAACACAAATAGTACAATTCTTTTTACTTTTCTCCATTTTTGTTTCAATATATAACAATAAAAGATCAAAGAAAATAATTGGTAGAACTTTTTTTGTAAATTTTCTAAAAAGCAGAGAACATTTTTACATTAAGACTTGCTTATACCACACAGACGGATTGACAGCCTAACCCATATTATCAGTAGTGATTGTGGTATAACCAGAGGGATCTCTCTCTTTTTATAGGATCAAAAGGCTTGCAAATAATGTAATCGGGAACTCGGGAACCACCGTGCAGTCAGGGTGCTTTCACACGGAGCGTTTTTGGTGCGATTTTTGACACTTTTTTGGCACAGTTTTTTTTTCAGAAATGTGCAGCATTAATTGCTGTGTATTTCTGCATAAAAAACCCACCAAAATATGCACCAAAAAAAACACTCCGTGTGAAAGCACCCTCAATCTTTTGGCTGTGAAGACCTAAATTAAAAGGATTACTCCACAATTAAATATTACATTCCATTGTTAGACCTTGCAAAATATTTTCCAACACTGTGGATGTTTGCTGAATATGCTCAGTAATAGATATGAACTGTACAACTGTTTGTGTCTCGATACAAATATCCAGGTAATTTCAAACGGTTCATGGACTCTGTTTTCCCTGCATTGTATATGTTTACTCAATATGGCAAAGCAAATAAAAGACATGACAGTACAACGGTTTATGTGTTACCAATTTAGTTAGATTGTGTTTGTTAGATTGCCCTCGCCAATTCCAAATAGTTAATTTACTTTTTTTCCCTGCACTGTGGACGTTTACTTAATGTGCACAATACAAGATATTAGGGGTATGACTGTTTACTTGTTATTTATTCAGATTGTGCTTGTGTATGATTGTGACTTAGATAACTATCTGATCACATTTTATCTATAATCAATACAGAAATTCAGATAATTCCAAATGGTTTGCTGACTTTTTCTTGCAACTGTAGATTGTTTAGAGTTAGAGCAGGTCCACATGGCATAAACAAAATACTGGTTGGATTCTGTCTTAAGAATACGGTTGGTATTTTGTTATCTTTTGCACGGTTTTGGGGGATGGTTCTGTCCGCAGTTTGCGTATTCGCTCATCCCCCTCCACCATTGAAATGCACACCTTCCGCCCAAAAACCGGGCGAAAAATTGTGCATGTTCAAAGTTTTTCAGAACGCCGGCGGTGTAAAAATCTGTCCGGCTGAAAATTCCTTCAGTGTGGACTACTGAACAGATTTTCTATCAAAGTCTATGGCAGGCATCCTCAAACTGCGGTCCTCCAGCTGTTCGGAAACTACAACTCCCATCATGCATTTATATAATCTATAACAGTGGGAATGATGGGAGTTGTAGTTTCCGAACAGCTGGAGGACCGCAGTTTGAGGATGCCTGGTCTATGGGGATAGTTGACAGTTGGTTTTCAAACCCAAAAACTGTCTGAAAACCTTGCTGTGTGGACTCACCATTACATTATTGTGTACTCCACTTCTGTGCAGATCTTTGTAACTTATTCAACAATTTTGTCTATACAGTTTCTGTGCAGGCATATTGCCTCCATATGCCTTACTGTGAAATAAACCTTGTGTGTAATTTGATTCTGCAATCAAGTCTTCCACTTTTCCATACTTAAATGGATTATTATTAAAATAAATATTATTTTATTAAAATGTGCTTTAAAATGAAAACCTGTAATGCGCAGTACGATAACCTTTATATAACATCCCATTATAGGAAACCTTTCAGCTCTCCTCACAAGTCTGTTTAGTACTTGCATTCCCACAATTCTGGAAAATCTTTCCTGAAATTTCTGCAAGGTGCATGGTAAGAGTGTGTAGGGACACATCCTATTGGTAAATGAAGAGGTTACAATCAGCTGTCAATTTATTCACATATATCCAGGAGGAATAACTGCGGAAAGGCATGACAGTTCTACCATGAGATGTTATTTTATGAGGAATGCAATTATTTACTCCAACGGTTGGGTCCGGAGAGCTGAGAGGTCTTTTAACATCTAAAGTTCTGTAAAAAGCAGCATCTTGGACTCACATACTCACCATGGGTAGTTATATTTGGCATTCAATTTTCTCACCAATCTTGGAAAAGGTAAGTTCGCACTTTCGGAGTTTGGGACCACCCACTAAAACGTATGAGGCAAAACAAAATCCACTGTCAGTCTACAGTTTAAATTTCTACACATAGGTATTAATATCCTAGGTGATCGGTGAACATATTTAGTTAAATTCTATGTAGAAAAGATCCCCTATGTTTTATAGGTTGAGACCCCGGAAAACTAAAATAAAAAAATATTTAAAAAATCTACTAAAAATATTATAAGACTGTATTAGTATTATCTGAGTGTTAAGTGCCAGTGATATGCATTTGGTAGCGTGTTCCATAAATGCTATTGTGCATAGTAGAATCTGGAACAAAACCTGGTACCATAATGAAGGGGTAAAGGGAGGCTGATTTTTGTATTAGGGCCATCTAATTTCTATGGACACCACGGCTCCCAACAGTTATAAGTTAGGATAATTTGCAAAATCTTAGCATTGTATGAAAGACCTGTAGAAAACAGCACCGTGGGTTTGTCCTGCAGTGCTGGGGTCATGGGTTTAAATCTGACCAAGGACAACATTTGCATGGAGTTTATGTGTTCTCCCCATGTTTGAGTGAGTGTCCTCTACAAGTACATACATAAGTTTCCTCTTTCTGCAAAAACTTACTGACAGGTTAATTAGCTTCCTATGAAAATCATCTGCTGTATATGTGTAGAATAGGAAAATTAGATTGTGAGCCAAAATAGGGATAGGGACTGATGTGAATGGGCACAAGGTCTGTAGACCGCTGCAAAATATGTCAGCACTATATAAGTAACAGAAATACTTTCATAAGAATTGAGTTATACAAATAGGTAGTTTCACACTTTAGATTCGGTTAAGGCCCATTGGGCCGACAGTAAATTTTACCAGCAAATGCAGGAAAATCATCCAACCAATCACCAGCTTCTTTCCAGGCAGAAAATTAATGAATACATTTTCTTTTTCCCGTCTGGAAACAGGCTGGTGATCGGATGAACAATTTTCCTGCCTTTGCCAGCAAAATACAGGTCAGACTAAACGGGCCTGACCTGAATTCAAAGCGCAACACTACTGATCCATAATGTACAACATATGCGACACACGTATATTATGCGGACGTGTCCTTGTCCCTGTTGCGGCCCTTGTCCTCTCTGCCTGTATACAATCCGGTCATAATGCTGTTGCTGGTGTCCTTGCATGTAAGCATCCTTTCTTCCCATTCTCCCGCCGAGATTTAAAGTGACAATACACTAATTACCCATAAAGCTGTCTTAACACCCATATTATCACACCACTAATATCTGTACACCAGCAGCTTGCAGCCTACAAGACTGAATGGCAGAGCAGGGAGCCTTTGGCTCCCTTCTCCACCATGGTTCTTAACTGTTTGCACATCTTAAAAACACAAACCGTTAAATAAGCAAAAGCAACCAAGAGATCCAGGGTATGTTTCCTGTATTCCTGGAACAAACATAGACCACCTGGGGCTCCTATACTTGAGCGGCCCCCGGGCAACTGCCTATTGTGCCCAAAGGAAAAGATGGCCCTGATTACCCGGCCAATGACCTTTCACTTCCTGCCTGTGCTCTGGATCAGTTTTTGATGTTCCCACATTGATTCTGACCTCTTCTTGCTGTTCATTACTTGTACCTGTGTTTATTGACGTCCTGGTTACAATGTTCCTGTACTGCTGTTACCTGCTGCTACACCTGTCTGTTACCTGTTCTGCTTTTACCTGCCACCATGCCAGTCTGCTACCTGGGGACTGTGAACTACCTACAGTTGCACCTGACTGTTCCTGCTGTCCTCTGTCTGGCATTTTCGTCACCACGAGTAGCAACGTCAGAGGTAGCAACTTGGGGGTTCCCTGCAGCTAAGTCCGTATGGCCTTGCGACGAGCTCCAGTGAGGACCGGGGGCCCCTTAGATCCTGCACCGTGGAGTAGTCTGCATCTCCATCGCTCGTGGTGACCTAGAGGATCCACATAACCGCGGCCAAAACCATTTCCTATATAATACTAATATCAACAATTCTAGCCTCTATACTCTGGTAATTCTCATAACAATAAGGCCAAGTTCTCATGGGTTAATTTGTACCCATATTCTACATCAGAATATGCATTACGAAAGGTATATATAAGCTGTACTATTATTTTCAATGGGAGTATGAACCATTGATCACATAATGAACTGCAGTATGTATTTTATTCCAACCAGTTGCATACAAATTTATGTTGCCTAAAAAACCACAAGTGACATCACATACTGTTGGGAGCCAGCAGACATATTAGCCCCACTGGGGTTAACTCCCAGCCGTAAATTCAGCAAAATCGACATAAAGAAAAAAAGAGAATCACGCGGCAGGAATCCAAGGATATGCAGCAGATTTCTGCTGTGTATTACGTGGCATATTTTTTCATCAGAAAAATATGTCAAATAAGCATATGAAAAACCATTTATTGTGTATTTTTGGAATTGATAAATTGTAACATTTCATAGTATCATGGTTTAAAAAGGTAACAAGAATCTAGTCTAACTGGCTAACATGCTCTATACCCAACTCTTGAGATAAACGGGCTAACCACCCCGATAAGGGAGACCCTGACTCAAACCTAAATCTAGACTGCATTTACCCTACTCATATAAACCAGAAGGACAATAACAGAGTTAATAAAAGAGATAGTTTTTAAAGATATCTTTTGTGATGCCCACAATTAGGATTAAGCATGGTCAATTACTGCATGAATTCTAGTCTAACCCCACTCTACCTACTTCAATTTCAATTAGGAGTTAATGTATGAAATAGTCCAGTTGAGTCATTGTAATACTATATATCTCTTTGATTAAATCTATTATCATCCATCTGGTTTATATGAGTAGAGTAAATATATCCTAGATTTAGGGTAAGTACCGGTTGGGGTCGCCCTTATTGGGGTGGTTACCCTGTATATCTCTATAGGTAGGTTAAAATGCTTTAATCATTTAGGGTAAGTATAGGGATTATGGTCTTTTCCCCATTCAAATAGATTATTGTTAACTTTTTAACCACTGATAATATTAAAGGTAATATTTTATCAGTCCCAAATATAAACAATAAGTGGTTTTGTGTTTAAATTTTGGTGTTGTGGGGCAATTATCTGTCAGGTTGCGTTTCTGAGACTATTATGAAGCATATGTTGTTGTTTTTTCAATCATATGAGCATACCCTAAAAAATCTTATATCAATCTGTATGTAATTACTACTACGAATTCATGGCTCATACACCTATGCCTGTTCAAGGTTAGCAACAGTCTATAAATTCATAATTCCAAAACACACTAACCCTAATAAATTACCCTTGTATATCCCTAAAGAAGACGGAGCGATCGCCCCAAAATGGGCGTCCCCACCTATAGGTGGCTCACCCTAGAAGTCCCTATGCTTATACCTATAGCCAGTATCACAAAGAGAACTACTGCATAAATACGCTCATTTATGGTCAAATTACGGCAAATGTAACCATAATACGACCTGTTCTTCACAGTAGATATCAATCCCGTTCTTCAGAATAGATAACCATCCCAACGCTTTCCCCCCTCACTATAACCACGAGGGTCCATCAGGGGATATAGTTCCTCCTAGTGTGCAATGCTGGGTTCTTTAGTTTCCTTAGCAGTGAATTTTAGCATTGAATGCCTAGACACCATAGCAAAATTGGTTTGCATTACCTAAATCACTTAGTATAGCAGATATGAGCTAATCTGGGCATCTATAGCTATCTCTGCAGCAGCTGACGGGACACGCCCCTTTTCTGTGATTGGCTGTCTGATATGTCATTCAGCCTGTTCAGACACGTTCCCTGAATGGGAAACACCCCCTGTGCTGTGATTGGCTCCCTGCACTCTGTGCTTACTCCCCTCTGAGCTGTTGAAATTAAAAGTGAAACGAGCTGTGGTGATTGTGTGTGTATAATGAAGGCTGTCTCAGCTTCTCTCTATGTCAGTGTTTCTCAACTCCAGTCCTCAAGACCCACCAACAAGTCATGTTTTCTGGATTTCCTCAGCATTGCACAGGTGATATAATTATGGTCAGTGCATTCTGCACCGGTGATATCTTTATTGTCAGTGCTTTCTGCACAGGTGATATATTTATTGTCTGTGCGTTCTGCACAGGTGATATAATTATTGTTATTGCATTCTGTGGGAGATCCTCAAAACATGACCTGTTGGTGGGTCCTGAGGACTGGAGTTGAGAAACACTGCTCTATGTGATAGCTCATTGTAAAGGATCTGAGCAATTACTGAGTTTCTAGCTGCTAGATTCACTCTCTCCTTATATAACACAGCCTTATACACTGCTTCCCCCCATATAACACAGACTTATGGGTATGTTCACAGGGCGTATTTGCGGCGCGTACAGTATGCGCCGCAATATGCAGGGTGTTTTGGAAGCACACACTTATCAGCGTAATTCCAAAGCACGGAGGTGGGTGGGCGTTCCCCGGCCAGCCCAATTGACTTGAATGAGTAGGCCCCAAGAATCAACTCCATCCTAGTCAAAAATTGTCTCTGACCCATTAAGGCATGGTCTCCATAAAATGTTTTACAGTGTCCTGTGGTATCTGGCACAAATATATTGTGGATTCTTCATGGGACTTGCATAACATTATAACTTTTCCTTTTCGCTGAGCATAAAGGATAGCATCTAGCATGAAGCATATTGCAATCCGAATTGTAAAAGACTGATTGGTGCCATTCCAAACTCTTCATGTGGATTGTATACTGCACATTACACTTGCACTCTGCTTTTCTTTTTCTACTTATTTTCTGCTAGTTATGTCATGCCCAATGGCCCACCATTGGGCCCACTGTGGGTTTCCCCAAAATGTGGGTCGCCTATTTGGGCCGAGAGTATTTTGGGGCAAAAAGGGAAACCTAAAAAATTTTTTTGTTTTTTAATGTTAGGGACTCTTTTGGTTATATTTTGTAAACCCCCCAAAAAAAACCCCTTTTTTGAGGGGGAACCCGGGCCTGATGAAAAGCAGTGATAAAACTACGCTTTAAAATAGCAAAACCTAAAATGGGCAGCTTCCGGGTTAGTTTTTTGAAAGAAAAAAGTAATTCAAGTTTGAAATTTTTATTAATTAAAATTTCACTGCTTATGTGAGCTTGGGGCCCCCTTTTTTGATTGACAACAAATTTTATAACAAATTTCTTTCAGGAAAGATTGTTTTGTTTTTGAGTCACCCACCCCATTGGCTCACAAGAAAAGCCATGAGCAGGTATGTTAATTAATACATTGTAAACGGAACTAAATCTTTTTTTTTTTTTTTTTTTTTTTTACAAAACTATGCACCCAACCCCACTCTACCCCTCTCCCTCTGGGGCCCTAATGTTACATATCAAACCGCAGATCAAGGTGCCCGGGTGCCCAAAGTTTTGAAAAAAAAAATTTTTCAAAACAGAAATTGAGGGGGACATTTTTTGAACGGGGCTGTTCCGGGAAGTTCTGGCTTTTTTTTAGCCCATAAATGGGGGGAACAGCCCCGTTCGCATTACTGAATACCCTCCCGTACAACCTATCGGGCCCGCATTACAGGGTGAAAGTGGCACCTTTTTTTAATGCGCCTGTTTTGGGGGGGGCGTGCTTGGGGGGGGACGAAAATAAAAACCTTTCGAAGATATAGTTTTATAGTTTCCCAGTAGGGCATTTCTAGGGGGTTTTCTGCGGGAACCAGGGAAAAACCCACTTTTAAGGGGGTTTTTTCCCTGACCCAAAATTTGGTTGTTCTAGCATAAAATTGTGCCTGTTTTTTTGACCCGTTTAAAAGCCCAAGGTTCAAAATTTTCAGGCGCATTTAGGTATTACTATGCGCATGAAATTTGGTGTTTTAAAAAGGGAAAAACCCTTTTCCAAAAGGTTATGCCCCCTTGTTGAGGACGAACAAGCTAGTGTCGGGACCTGCTTTTTTCCCAGCCCCTTTTGTCCCTTTTTCTTTTAACATGGGGGCAGTTTTGGGGAGTTTTAAACCCCCTAAATTTATTCATGAGCAGGTGTTAGCTCCCCCCCACCAAAGGTACCCCCGCCCACTGACATTTTTATTCACATGTTTCTACCGATTCAAAAATAACAGGTTTGTCAGTTGGGTGGGGGGGGGCTAGCCCCCGATTGGCCGGGTTTGAAAAAAAAAATGGGCACCCGAAGGGGCTCTTCGAATGAAAGGACTCCAGCATCTTCAGAATAAAGGACACACGCTGGAAACAAAAAGTCTGCCTAGTTTTTTCTGTCCTCGCCAAAAGGGGCCCTTTAAAACTATCTCTTTAATTTCCAAATTTCATAAAATGCGCCCTAAATGTTCCCCCCCTTTTTGGGTTTTTGTCTGCAGGGTTGCAAAAACTTTGCACTAAAAAACATTTTAAATCTGGTTGAACTTTTAAAAACTTAACCATTTCTCCACTTTTGTAACGCAAATTCTATTGGTGAAAAAATTTTATAAGTCAGTCACCTTTGACAATTACTACCCAAAACCTACCCTTATATTTTTTACCCCACATGTAGAAATATTTTACTTTTTTTAAACTTTAGTTTTTAGAGCTTTTTATTTAAAAATTTTGTTATATTTGAAACATTGTTATTTTCATGCCGAATCAAAGGGCCCTTTTTTAGTAATACATTTTTTATTTTTTACTGTTTTTGCCAAGTGCTGGGGAGGAAAATTGAAAATCTGTAAAAAGGGTTGTTGACTTTACCTATAAGGTGATGCTGGACCCCAGGATAGATATTCGTTTGGCCGTGGAGCTGGTCGTGGTACTATAGGTTGTTCAACTGCTGTCAGTTCTCCTGAATTAAAGATTTTTTTTTAAAAAAGCGTGGCGGTTTTTTATTTGCTAGCATTGCTCTTTAAATTTTTCCCAAAATTGGCTCTTCCCGTTCTGGGAACCCCAAAACCCTTTAAAAAAAGACGGAATATATATAAAATTATAAAAGGGATGTACATATATTAAACCTTTTAAAAACATTCTTTGGTGTGTAGTCCCAAATTTTTGGTTTGTTTTTGGGGAAAAGGGATTTTTAAATTTTGGGAACCTTTTTGGTTTTCCCTTAAACATCAGTTCTGCGAAAACACAGCCGTTTAAGGGGTGCCCCCGGGGAAAAAAGGGTTTTAAAAAGGGGGGTTTTCTCACTACAAGGATTGGCTTTTAATGTTTTAAAAGCTTTTCCCAAAAACAAGTTTCCCCTTTTCCCAGATGTGGGCCATTAGCGTGTTTCCCCATCTATTCTTTGAAACTCTTTTCTTGTTTGGGCTGCTTTAAACAGTTCCTCAGGGCGTATAGCTTCCCGAAAAAGTTTGATCTCTTGATAGGCTGCCAGCACTGGTTTTTAATAGCTTCCCCGACCTGGTGTCCTCAGCAGTTTCATCACTGCCCGGAAAAGTAGTAGCCCGTAAAGCCCTTTAAAACAGTCCCCGAGTTAAAAAAATGAAACCCACAAAAAAAGGAATGAGGTAAGAATTAACGGGTGGAGTTTAGGAAAAAACCCAAATTTAAGGGGAATTTGGATAGTGGATAAGTATTTGAATTCCTACAGGGGTTTCCCCCATGTGACCTTCCCCAATTATAAGGGGTTTTTAGTGTTTTCCCTGAATAGGGGAAAAAAGTTGGACAGTCCCATGGAGCTAAATAGACTGACAGTGTGTATGCCTGATTTAAAAAGTGGGCCCTGGAAACCCCGCTTTGTGTTTTTTGGGAGACGGTTAACGAAAATTTCACTAAAGGGAGACCTTGAGGCTTTAATTTTTAAAGGGGCTTTGCCACGAAGGAAAATTGACATGGGGAAGTTTGCAAAATAAAAAAATAAAATTTTCACCCCTTAAAATTATTAAAAAAATTTTGCACCGTTTTTTTATTTTTGTGTATCTTAGTTACCCTTATTTACAGCTCGGGCTCCCGGGGGTACGACCCCGTCCCGGCCCCGTCCTGGGTCCTCCCGTCCTGGCCGTACATGCTTTGGGCCTCACCCCCCTCTCAAACAGCTATGAGTGTTAAACCCCCGGTTTCTGTCATTCTACTCCTGTATCTGTACTTCAGTGCAAATAAAATTTTAAAAAAAAAAATGAAAGGGTAAAGTGCAGGGCTTGTTTTCCCAGGGGGCGGGGGAGGGGGGGGATCTCCCGGGGTGCCGAGGCTCCAATCCCCGGGGGGGGCGCCCCGAAACCCACCCCCCCGCCTCGTCCAGGGGTGAGCCCCTTGGGCTAGCGCAGCCGTTGCAACACGGCTGCGGGAAAAGTCCCCTCAGCAGCTGCCCTCGCTGTTTTTGCTGCTGGTACAGGGAGGAGGGAGGCCCGGGTCGTTTCCCCCCTGCCCTTTTCCCCCATTTTCAGCTTTGCGGGGGGCGCACGGGGTTTCCCCCGCAACCCCCCGCGACACTCGGAAAACCTCGGCTGGAAGCTCTTTCCGCCCAAAGGGGACTTGGGGGCTGCAGGGCAGCGAAGGGGGCGGGGATCACATTACGTGCCACACTGTCTGCAGCCCCGGGAAAAAGGGCGCGGGGACCGTGGGATGTGGCAAGGTGGGGTTAATTTTTTTTTTTTTTATCAATAGCTGCTTCCCGGCTATGGGGGCATACCTGGCTACATGGGGGCACTGCTGGCTATGGGGGCATGCCTTTGGGTACATGAGGGCACTGGGCCCGGCTATGGGGGCAATTTCCTGGTACATGGGGGCATGCCTGGTACATGAGGGGACTGCCCGGCTACAATTTGGAAAGGGACCCTTCCCCGGCTACATGGGGGGGGGGGGAAATTTTCCTTGGGTTTCAATGGGGCAGTCTGGTTTCATGGGGGGACTGCTTGGTATGGGGGCCCCTTTCCTGGCTACAAGCGGGGCACTGCCTGGTACATGGGGGGCACTGCCCCGGTAAAATGGGGAATGGGTGGGCCCTTTAAAAGGAGGAAATGGCCCGGCTACATGGAAGGGAACTGCTTTGGGTTTAAAGGGCACTAAAAGGCTTCCAGGGGGCATCTAAAACCCCGGGCTATATGGGAATTTTACCTGCCTTTAAAGGGGGATTTTACCTGGGTTTTTGGGCTACTGCCTTGGGTATTGGGGCATTCCCCCTGGTTATGGGGGAATTTCTACCTGGGGTTTTTAAGGGACTATTACCTGGCTATAGGGGAAAGTTCCTGGGGCATTAAGGGTCATTACCTTTGGTATAAGGGGCTACTTTCCTGGTACATGGGGTACTACAAAGGCCACAGGGGTTACTGTCTGGTACAGGGTTTTTTCATGGCTAAGGGGCTACTACATGGGGTAAGGGCTATTTCATGGGTTTCCCTATGAGGTGTATAAAATGGGGGGTTTTTGTTAGAAATGGGAATTGGTAGAGAAGTGCTGATTAAAAATTTTGGGGGTCTAAAGATGTTTTTTTTGTTAAATTTTTCAGTTTTAAAAAAAAAAAAGGGGGTCCGGGGGGGGGGGAAAAAGGGCGTCAAAGGCGTTGGGACAGTTGAAGAGAAAAACCAACTCTTTCCCGAGCGTTCCCGTAAGTGACCCGGTTGTAACTTTACTGTAATCATTTATTTGTCTGAAAAACCTGTTTAAGAAATGGTTTCCACCCCCCTGTATGGTCCTGTTTTTTGCCCCGTAATATAGGGTTTTTGTATATGGTTTGCATTCAATAATTTGGGAAAATTTGTATTATTCGGTCATTTTTGCTTTTTGGGGATATGTGGTCTTTAAAAGGATATTGGGAAATATTAGCCTTGGGATTTGGTTTTGTGTAGCATGTTTTTTGGTAAAATGTATGACTAAATTTTTTTGTAGTTTTATAGTTTGCACATTGTGGGAAATTCTTTTTGTACATTTAGGGTTTTGGGTTTATGGTGATGCAATGTTCGACTTTTTGTTACGGGGGGGGGGGGGGGGGGGGGAGGGGGGGGGGGGGAGGGGGGCGGGGGGGGGAAAAATTTAGCCTAGGAACGGCCCTGGGTATGTGCATTGATAAAGAGAAAAAAAATACACAGATTTGGTTCCTGCAGGGATTTGAACCTAGGACCCTTGTGCTGTGAGGCAAAAACTTTACGTCTGAGCAACATTGTAGCTACTCACAGCTCTATACATGATCAGACCTTTCTTTGACTAGGGAGAGGAAAGGCCTGGTGATGTCATCCTACTGAGTCACATGATATGCAATTCAAACAAATCACACACGCCCCCTTCTGAGCACACAGAGGTGAAGAGCTGGAGGCAGGAGGTATGAAATGAGATCGTGGCAAAACCCCTTTAAGTCTCGGCTGTCATGGCAACTGAATGGCACTCTGCAATTGCAGAGTGATCAGGTGTAGACTGTGGCATCTAAGTGGTTACATGTATGAAAACTGTCTAGGTCTAAAACTTACTTTGTTGCCCATAGCAACCAATCAGAGCTCATAGCAACCAATCAGAGAGCCCCTCTTATTTTTCCAGAGCACTAGTATTTTGGGATAGATGTGACTTGTTTGGAATTTTTCTTCTTCAGTGTTAAGCGTACGTAATAAATTATGTTATATTTTAATAGATCGGACCTTTACTGACACAGCGATATCAATTATGTGTAACTTTATTATCATTTTATTTTTTGGGGTAAAATAGCAATAGGAGGGTTATTTGAACTTTCAATATTATTTGTACTTTAAAACCTTTTTTTTCCACAGTATTATAGAGTCCCCCTAGGGTACACCCTTTTGTTAGTACACCCCAAATACACCCTTTTGCATTGTATAAATACAAAATTGTATAACACATAAATTGTATAAATGCAAAAGGGTGTTCAAAGATGGTGTAGCATGTCAAGCCTAGGGCAGAAAGTGTTACAATCTCAGACAAGATGTTCATAAGATTTTCATCCATCATCTTAACTGATCGGAACCCCACGATCACGCCGCGAGATGCCGATCGGAATGAGAAATGTATTCATTTAGAAGCCACGGCCATGATTGCCAAAGGGTTAGACAGCAAATATCATAACAGACCCTTATCTAGGGAAAAAAGGTATAGCCCACCCAGTAATCATTTTTATAGTGATGCCTCCTATGGACTAGATGTGAGGACTAAGGGCGACATGTATATATGGGGCTGCGCCAGTTAACTGGTGTCTCTTCAGCCCAAAATCTGGCGCAGCCCTGTGCACTCAATGTATGAGCAGGCGCACACTCCAAAATTAGGCGCCCATGGCACTTTGTAATGCGCCTAAGATGCCGGTGCGTTCTGGAGGCATGTCACACCACAACCGTAAGATTCTACACATTTAGGACTTTAGGATGGCAAAACCAGGCGCATTACTGCTGGAACAGGTAGACCAAGTTAAAAGTGGTTTACCTGAGCCTGATTTGTTGCTTTGTAGCTAAAAAGTGCTAAATCTATGACCCGCAGTAGAACAGATTCATAGATTCAGGCGCATTCTACGCTACTAATGCACGGAAAAAAATGGCGCCTGGGTGCCATAAATCATGCATGTCGCTCTAAATGAGGCACCAGTCATGTGATCTCCTGGCAGTCAGTCAGTTACAGGGTCACATGACATTTATCCGGTAAGTGAATAGGAATAATGGTGGAATAGCTATGAGTATTCCAGCAACTTCTTCCCTGTACGTAGTTACTTATATAACTGCTGTCTCTCCATGTGATGTTCTGTTGCCAATAGAGTTAACTTTAAAAAAAAAAAAAAAAACCTACTATATTTTCTCTTGATTACATTGTTATGTTGTTGTTGTGTCATGTCCATACTAAAGTTACCTGTAAAACAAAGCTGAAAGATGAGACAGAGAGAAGTATGTGTCTTCTACACAGTCACTGATAGAGATAAGACGCTGCTGGAGGTAGTAATACTGGAGAAATTCTGTTCCTCCATGCACTACTGTTACCTGGATACCAGAGTCACATGACCTGTTTATGGTGGTCACATGATAAGACGCTGCTGGAGGTGGTAATACTGGAAAAGTTCTGCTCCTCCATACACTGCTGTTACCTGGATACCAGAGTCACATGACCGGTGATGGTTACATAAGACGCTGCTGGAGGTAGTAATACTGGAGAAGTTCTGCTCCTCCATACACAACTTTTACCTGGATACCAGGGTCACATGACCTATGTGGTGGTCACAAGATAAGATGCTGGGGGAGGTAGTAATATTGGAGAAGTTCTGCTCCTCCATACACTGCTGTTACCTGGATACCAGGGTCACATGACCTGTGTGGTGGTCACATAAGACGCTGCCGGAGGTAGTAATACTGGAGAAGTTCAGCACCTCCATACACTGCTGTTACCTGGATACCAGGGTCACATGACCTATGTGGTGGTCACATGATAAGACGCTGCTGGAGGTAGTAATACTGGAGAAGTTCGGCTCCTCCATACACTACTGTAACCTGGATTCCAGAGTCACATGACCTGTGTGGTGGTCACATGATAAGATGCTGCTGGAGGTAGTAATACTGGAGAAGTTCTGCTCCTCCATACACTACTGTTACCTGGATACCAGGGTCACATAACCTGTGTGGTGGTTACATAAGATGCTGCTGGAGGTAGTAGTACTGGAGAAGTTCTGCTCCTCAACAAACTATGTTACCTGGATACCTGAAGTCTCATATATGATGTGGTGTGGTTGTCGCATGACTGGTTCCATGTTTGGTCTATACGATTAGTTCAATGGAGCCATCACTAGAATGTTTAAAACATGCTTACTAGAGACATGTATCATATCCTACCATATACACCAGTGGCGTCACACTCAAATACACAGTGGGCCAAAACTAAAAACTTGGACAAAATCACGGACCAACCTTGATATTTATTGAAAAAATGTCTATCATTGATGAAGTTTTTCCTACTCATCAGGTATAAAGGTGAACCTTTTCATAAGAAAACAAATTTGAGTTTTTCTTAACTCCTTAACGACCGCCCACCGTCTTTTGACGTCGCTGCAGACATTGAAGTTTGCAGCACACGGTGCCACAGCAGCCCTGGGATTGGGGCCGTACTACGCAGCCCTGATCCCAGCGCAGCTCCTGCAAGTACCGGGAAGCAGGGGAAACCTCCGCTCCCTGGAGCTTTAACCCTTTGATTGCCGAAGTTCGTCACCGCAGCACAATCAAAGGGTTTCCTGCTCTGTCGGGTGGTCGGGACTCCTGGTGACCCGACAGAGTCCGGGGAATGGCTGCACAGTCAGCCCTGGGGACCTAAAGTAGCCCCAGGGCTGTCTGTGTGACAAGCCAGTGACCAGGGCAGACTGCGTGCTGTCCTGATCACTGCCTGTGTCAGACTGACACAGATTATAATGTATTAACATAAATGAATATGCTAATACAATACTAAATGTAAAAAAAACAAAACAAAAAGTAACACAGTTCTCCCTTTATGGGATTTAAAAAAAACAGAGTAAAAAACATAAAAAGTGTAAAAAAAAAAAGAATCAAAAAATAAATAATAAAATAAAAATAAATATTTAATAAAAAATTATTGTGCATACATTACACACACAAAAAAACATACACATATTAGGTATCCACACGACTGTAACCTGTAGAATTAAACAAGTTATTAAGTGTGAAATGTGAATGGTGTAAAAAAAAAATAAAAAAACAAAAAAAAAAAAGAAAAAAATTTCTGCAATTATTTATAAGTGAACTTAAACTATTCCGCCATAAAGTACAACTTGTCTCGAATAAAACGAGGCTTCAAACAACTGTGTCATTTAAAAAAAAAAAAAGTTACAACTGTTGAAACACGAGGAGGCAAAAACTAAAAAAATGTTCTGGTCATTAACTACTTTTCAGGCGTTCGGCTTAAGGGGTTAAGCCAGAGTGAAGGTTAATGGACTCTACGGAGCTGTATGTGCTTGGTGTGGGAGATGAAAGCTGTCCTGCTGCTCATCCCCTTCTGTGTTTCTGCAGCATGACAGAACCCTGTCTTTCCCCTCAAGTGCTTTTCTCCCCCAATGCTTTACATCATGGTATACTCTTAGGGTATGTCCCCACGGCACGGGTTTTCGGCCGGTTTTTCAGACCGCCTGAAAAACCGGCCGAAAATGAGCACAATTGTGCTCTATGGAAAACCCGTGTAGCAGTCCCCACTGCACAGGTTTTCCGCCCGGCGGTTTTTCCACCCGTGGTCCACTCAAAAAATATTGAGCATGTTAATTCTTACGTCCGGTTTCCGGACGGAATATGAACACCTCATCGCGGAGAAAAGCCGTCCCCCACCCCGTGGCCGTGGGGACGGCCGCAAAACAGGACAAATACCTATTTGTCCTGTGTAGTGTGGATGCGCCTTTAGGGCCAGAGAAACAGTCCAGTACCCACTGTACCCTATGGTCCTCACAGTTCTTCTTATCTGCTGCACGGCACAGTGTCTTCATTTAGAGTACCCAGCTGCCTGCAGAGATACTGGGGCTGGAAGGGTTAAGTGTTGAGTCTCTGAGTCCTCATTTCTCCCTCTGAGCTCCTCTTAACTTATAAGTTGTCCCTCTGTCTGACTTGTTTCTCCTGCCACGTGGTCCCCTCACTGCTCTATGCAGGGCAAAGGGGCTGAGTGAGAGCAGTGTAATGACAGCTCCTGGCTTCTTTATCTTCTCTGTACACTACCTGGCCATTATTCATGGGCCAAATATAATTACACTGTGAGCCAGCTTTGGCCTGTAGGCCTGAGTTTGACTCCCCTGATATAGATAATAGAAAACAAACAATGAAACTGGAAAACCTTGGAGAGGTTTATAGAAGCCAAGATAAATTTCTCAAGGAACACCTACCTACTTTCTAAGTTTATTTACCCACAGGTACCAAACCCAGGCTTACACGGCAATGATATTCCCAGCCCTTACCAACTAGGATGCATGATGTAAGGCAATGTCATTGAAGTCCTATAGATGTAAAAGATATGCAAATTCTGTGGCTGTCTTTTTTTTGGGAGTCCTGATCTTTGTTTATGAAAATAATAATTTATGATAATCCACATAAAAAGAATTAGTGAATGCTTTTAGTTATTCACACTCCTGTGACCTAAACTCTTGTGCCATGTCAAGTGGCAAAAATTTGCAATCTCATAGTCTTCTGCTTCAGACACAGGTCAAAGCCAATCTGACCTGAATGTGAGTGCTACGGTCCAGGTTTACCCAAATTTATTTTGGGCCAAAATTAGCAAAAACATAAATTGTAACTCTGACCATAAGCTAGGGATAGAGTTGTTTAGAGGTTTTAGATGAGGAACTTACCAGTCCAGTGACTTGATGCTCCCATTGAGGCCTAACTTCCAGTCCGATATCCTCCCCAATACCATTTCTGGTTTCTTCACTATAGACCCAATACAGAATAGACGTGACATTAAACAGGGCATCTGACTGGAAGTTAGGCCACAACAGGAGCATTGCATTGCTGGACCAGTAAATTATCCACCTTAAACTTCCTTAACCCTAACTTACTACCTAATAGTGTTACACTTTAGATTCAGGTCCAAGTCAAATTCAATCCAAATGCCAGCAATTTGATACATATTGGCTCTAAATGAAAAACCGGCAACAAATCGACTGTAACGTTAGGGTTGTTTAGGGGTTCTAGGTGGTAAAACACCAACCTGGTGACGCAATGCTCCCATTGAGGCCTAACTCCAACATTCTGTTTTCTTCTCCATAGACCCAATGTTATGGTAACCAAAAGTGACGCTGGACAGGGTGTCAGACTGGAACTAAAGCTGCAACAAGAGCATCACATTGCCAGACCAGTAAATTTACCCCTAAATTACCTATAACCCCCTTAACGACCCTGGACGTACAAATACATTTCAGGGTTGCTAAGGGACTTTGTAGCGGGATCGCGACGCGATCCTACTATAAAGCCGGCAAGTGTTAACTGCTAATTGTAGCTAACACCCGGCGATTACAGTGCGGGATAGTACCGGCGCCATCTCACGCTGTTTAACCCTTTAGATGCTGCAGCAAACATGGCCGCGCCGTCTAAATGAATGTGCCGCGCACTGTTCCTCACTCCGATCGGAGCCCCCGCGGCGAAATCACGGGATTCCAATCGGTTAACATGGCAGCTTGTGAAGCCTTCTATTGCTGCTATGTTTTCTGTTTTACTACTAACCGCCATCTTTGTACACCCTGATGCATTGTATTAGAATGCATAAGGCTGCATAAAAAAATTGCGCCCCCTAGTGGTGAAGTACCCTAGGTGGACTCAAAGTTAAAGTGGAAAAAAATCAAAAGTTTTAATGTGGAAAAAAAACAAAAAACAAAAATTTCAAATCACCCCCCTTTGCCATTTTACCAATAAAAAAAAAAGTTACACATGTTTGGTATCTCCGTGTCCAACAATGTCCAATCTATTAAAATATAACATCATTTATCCCATATGCTGAACACCGAAGAAAAAAATTCCAAACACCAAAATTGCCGGTTTTTTGGTCATTTCACATCCCCTAAAAATGGACATAAAATTGAACAAGAAAGTCACAAATATTCCAAACTGGTACCAATACAAAGTACACTTCAGCCCTCAAAAAATGCTGCCCCATTTAAGCCCATAGGTGTTAGTACAAAAAAGTTATTGGTTGGAGAAAATGGCACCGCGGCACAAATTTCAAAAACAGAAAATTGTTTTTGGTTTTTTTACGGTACCAAAACATAACGAAATCCCTACATGTTTGGTATTGTTGGAATTGTAGAATAACACATCATTTGTACTGGAGAGTGAACTCCCTAAAAAAAATGGCGCAAGTACTTTTTTTCACATTTTGTCCCACTTAGAATTGCCGTTCCCCAGTATATTCTATGGTAATATGAATAACACCATTAGAAAGTACATCTTGTCACATGAAATAAAAGTCTTCATATGTCTAAATAGGCGGAAAAAAAAAAGTTATGGCTCTGGGAAGGCAAGGATAAAAAAACGAATGTGTTAACCAAAATAAACGCAAGCGGCCACATGTATGATCGGGCTTTTTGCCCGTTTTTTGGCGTACCCTGCGCCTCCGGCCCGAATCCCCCTGTCGGACGCAGGGATGCAGTGTTAGGCGCAGCGTTCGCCACTTTCAGCTGCGCCCCGCATGAAGGGGCGGGCAATGGGCGCGGTGTGGGCGCGGTGTAGGCGTTCCAGGGCGGGACGCGGCGCGCTTCAAAACTCCGAGGCATATACGATGGCGAGTCGGCAAAGTGCGGCGCAATGCAGCGCTCGGCAGCTCCGACAGGCAGACCAGGTTTATTTTGGTCTAAATGCTTCGGCAGCGGGGGAAGTGAAGCAGGATCGGAACATGCGAGGAAGCAGATCGAAGATCGCGACAGAAATCCGGCGCTCTGCTCCGTGAGCAGGAGTATGATTCCGAAAAAAAAAATCGCCTTTATAAAGGCGGAAAACAGTGCATCAGAAAAGAGCTGAACCTCAAAAATAAACATAATAAAAAAAAAAAAATCACTTTCCAAAAATCTAGAAACGGCGCAATATCAAGAAATCGGATAATTGGAAAATTGCCGGGAAATACAGTAATTCAAATTCTGTAAGCTATTCTCATTGGTCGGCATAAATCAGCCAATCAGAATAGGAGCGACAGTGAACCATTAAAACCTATGGAGAACGATTGACCAATCAGAATCAACGGCGGAACAGTTCAAAATACAGTAAAAAATGCAGAAAAAGCTGATTGGTTGAGCTAGCGGGGGCTTGGCTATCTCAGACAATCAGAATAGAGCGACAAAGACCCCTTATAGCCTATGGAGAATTTTCAACAAATAAAAATCCACGGCGGTACAATTCAAAATACAGTAAAAATGCTGAAAAGAGCTGATTGGCTGAGCTAGCGGTGGCTTGGCTATCCCAGCCAATCAGATCGCAAGCTACTTCTCCCATTGTAGTCTATGGAGAGAGCGGCGCACTGAAATCTCGGGGCTCAGCGCCGTGCGGCATGAAGTATTGATAAAAAAATAATTTTGATTAAGTGTAAAACATTATCACATAAAGAGCTAAAACCTTCTGTAAAAATAAATCAGTTAAATCCCGAACAACGGTTTGTCGCCGAGACCGGCGTTACATAGGGATATTGCCAATAGAGAGAATCGCCGGGAAATACAGTAATTCAATTGTTTAAGCTCTTCTGATTGGTCGCCATAAACCAGCCAATCAGAATAGGAGCGACAGTGGCCCATTATATCCTATGGAGGAGAATTGACCAATCAGAATAGGAGCGACAGGGACCAATTCTAACCTATGAAGAAAAATTGACCCAAACATATTCCAAGGCCGGGACAGTTCAAAATACAGTAAAAAGGCAGAAACGAGCTGATTGTATGAGCTAGCGGGGACTCGTCCAGCTTAGCCAATCAGAGTGCGAGCTACTTTCTCATAGAGTTCTATGGGGAAAAGAAATTCCGAGCGAGCTCTGTGATTGGCTAAGTTAAAAGAGGCACGGTTATTTGGACCAATGGGAGAGCGAGCGACGCTCCTCTGGGTTTCCTAATGCAATCTGAAATAAAACTGTACATGGCCGAAATCAAATGATAAGACTACAGAAGTTGTCCCGATGTGTATATAAAATGAATAATAATATGGGGGTAACGAAAAAAATATTACATCAAGCAAATCATGTTTATTTCTTTATTTTCGTTACACCCATACTATTGATCCTCGGCTAACGAAAATAAAGAAATAAACATGATTTGATTGATGTAATATTTTTTTTTCGTTACCCCCATATTCTCTCTTACGTAGCGCCGGTCTCGGCGACAAACGCGTTGTTAGGGATTTTATTAATGTATGTTTATACAAGGTTTCAGCTCTTTATCTGATAATATTTTACACTTAATAAATGATTTTTTTAGTCATACTCCATGTCTCACGGCGCTGAGAGCCGAGATTGCATGGCGCCGATCTCTCCATAGACTACAATGGGAGAAGTAGCTCGCGCTCTGATTGGCTGGGATAGCCAAGCCCCCGCTAGCTCAACCAATCAGCTCTATTCTGCATTTTTACTGTATTTTGAACTGTCCCGCCTTTGATTCTGATTGGTCAATAGTTCTCCATAGGTTTTAATGGGTCTTTGTCGCTCCTATTCTGATTGGCCGAGATAGCCAAGCCCCCGCTAGCTCAACCAATCAGCTCTTTTCTGAAATTTTTATTGTATTTTGAACTGTCCCGCCTTTGATGCTGATTGGTCAATAGTTCTCCATAGGTTTTAATGGTTCACTGTCGCTCCTATTCTGTTTGGCCCGGTTTATGCCGACCAATGAGAATAGCTTTCAGAATTTGAATTACTGTATTTCCCGCTAAATTTCCTATATCCTAATTCTTGAATAGGATATTTGGAAAGTGATTTTGTTTTATGTATTTTTTATTTTTAAGGTTTCGCTCTTTTTCTGAGAATGTTTAACACCTTTATAAAGGCATTTTTGATTCATACTCCCCCACCGACATGTGGAATGATTTCTCGCTGTTCTCCAGCCTGTCTCGCATCGGACGAGATTTTCGGCGCAGTCCCGCACGGCGCCTAAGTCCCGCACTGCGCCCATGTCCCCGCACTGTGCCCCACACACACTGGCGAGTCACGGCGGACTTTTCCCCGCATGTATGACCGCACTACCTCCGGCGGCGAATCTCAGGCGCAGCGCCGCACTGCACCTAAGTCCCGCACTGCGCCTAACACACTGGCAAGGCGCGGTGGACTTTTGCCCGCATGTATGAGTGCACTACCTCCGGCGGCGAATCTCAGGCGCAGCGCCGCACTGCACCTAAGTCCCGCACTGCGCCTAACACACTGGCGAGGCGCGGCGGACTTTACATTTTATGTATGAGCGCGCCCCGGCCCCGACATAAATCAGGCGCAGATTTCGCCGGAAAACTAGCGGAAAAGCGCGCCCCGACCCGGCGAGCTTCATACATGTCGCCCAAGGTCCTTCAGAGGTTAAATAACTTAAACCCTGATTTAGGGTTATGGTTATATTTAGGGTTATGGTTAGAAAAAAAAATTGTGTTTGGTTAAAGGGGTTGTATCATTTCATTGAATGGTCTTCAGAATAAGGGGACAGTGAAAACAAGTAAGTGTGCAATTGGATGTCATTAGCAAAGCTGTCTTGTTTTCACTGTCTCCCTTATCTTCTGTTTCTGTTTACACTGATATCCAGTGCTGGTCAGATCCCTCCTCCTTGCATTTCACTAGCTGAGAGCTAATTTACATTCTGTTCAGCCCCGGTCGGCTGTATTCACGGAGCTTGCATTCCTGCCCCTCACTCAAAGTAAGGGACCAGCACATTTTCACTCTGCACAGCCAGAAGAAACAGAATAACACTGCAGGACTTCTATAATCAGAAAAGAGCAAAAATTGTGCGACTGTGCCTAAACATAAAGGAGCATTAGAGGCCGAGAGCATTATAACTGCACAGCTCTGGAGGATTTTTTACAAGACTGGATTCAATAGAAACATGAATGCAAGCCTGTGGTATCCAAACAGCTCTTACATATTTTTGCCCAGCTCTGTCTTCCATAATTTATCCTGTGTTTATTTGTATAGCCATCAATCCCAGATACTCCCCTTGAAGTTTTCTGCTCTTGCAGAGCTATTTGTAGCTCCACCCGTTTACGACACCTGAATGCCCTAATGCCATTTTGAACTCATCATAGTTGAGTATAAGTTGCAGAGCTGTGGTCTGTGGACCAAGGTCTGGGGGCCAAATTTCACGTGCCAAATTTCTAAGTGGCAATTTAGAAGTGGCAATCCTCAGAATTATCCCAGAATTTAGCCTAGCAGAAGGGAGAAGGGACTCTCGCCTTTTGTAAGTTGCTACACTTCTTTGCATACTCCTTATTTACCATGCTTGCTATTACTATCTACCTTGCAGCCATCTGCCTCCTATCTTACCACCCTATCTTGCCCTCAGACAAGTTTATCCACATAAGCTCCTCTCTCCTTCCCTCACCTTTTTTTCCACTGTATTTACCGAGGAGGATGACCTTCCTGTTGAACAGAGAGATGTGGTAAACTCCAACTTAAAAGTTTCTTGTCTAACCCAGGAAGAAGTGCAGCTCCGTCTTAGGAAGATTAAAATAGACAAATCCCCAGGTCCAGATGGCTTACACCCACGTGTCCTAAGAGAGTTAAGTGATGTCATAGATATGCCCCTATTCTTAATATTCATGGACTGTCTAATAACGGGGTATTTCCCCCAAGGATTGGCGCATGAAAAATGTGGTGCCAATATTCAAAAAGGGGTCAAAAAGTGATCCAGGAAACTATAGGCCGGTAAGCTTAACCTCTGTTGTAGGTAAAATGTTTGAAGGTTTTCTCAGAGATGCTATCCTGGAGTATCTCACTGAAAATAAATGTATAACGCCGTTCCAGCATGGGTTCATGAAGGATCGGTCCGGTCAGACTAATCTCATCAGCTTCTATGAGGAAGTCAGTGCTAGACTGGATCGGGGTGAGGCACTGGATGTCATATATCTAGATTTTTCTAAAGCATTTGATACGGTGCCACATAAAAGGTTGGTAAATAAAATGAGAATGCTTGGGCTGGGGGAAAATGTGTGCAAGTGGGTAAGTAACTGGCTCACTGATAGAAAACAAAGGGTAGTAATTAACGGTACATACTCAGACTGGATCGCTGTTACTAGTGGGGTACCACAAGGGTCAGTATTGGGCCCTATCCTCTTTAACATTTTCATTAATGATCTTACACAGGGAATACACAGTAGAATATCGATCTTTGCAGACGATACTAAGCTCTGTAAAGTAATCAACACAATAGAGGGATAATATGTTATTACAAAGGGATCTGGATAAGTTGGAGGCCTGGGCAGGGAAATGGCAGATGAGGTTTAACACTGATAAATGCAAGATTATGCACATGGGGAAGAGAAATCCATTACATGATAACAAGTTAAAAGGAAAAACACAGGGTAAAAGTGACATGGAGAAGGACTATGGAATCCTGGTGGACAGTAAACTTAATTGTAGCAGCAGTGTCAGGCAGCAGCAGCCAAAGCAAATAGGATCATGGGGTGCATTAAAAGGGGCATAGATGCACATGATGAGAACATTATTCTCCCATTATACAAGTCACTGGTTAGACCACACATGGAATATTGTGTACAGTTTTGGGCACCAGTGCACAGGAAAGACATTGTAGAGCTTGAACAGGTACAAAGGCGGGCAACAAAAATAATAAAAGGACTGGGTGACTACAGTACACAGAAAGATTGGCAAGATTAGGGTTATTTAGTTTAGAGAAAAGACAGCTTTGGGGGGTACTAATAAATATGTTTAAATACATCAAAGGTCAATATAGAGATCTCTCTCAAGATTTATTTATACACAGGGCTGTATCTAGAACAAGGGGGGATCCTTTTCTTTGAGGAACGAAAGTTTCTACATAAACATAGAAAGGGATTTTTTCTTTCCCCCTTTTTAAAATTTTTGGGGCCTTTTTGGGGAAAAGGGGGGGGGGGGGCCCCAAAAACCCCCTTTTGCAAAAAAAAAAAAACCACTTTTTTTCTGTTCATGGGGAAAATTTTTTTTTTTCTTTCCAAAAAAAAAAATCCCTTTTAAAAAACCTTGCTGGGCCCCCCCAAAAAGAAAAAAAAAGGCCAAAAAGGTTTTTTGGGACTTTTTTGGGGAAAGGGGAAAAAAAACCATTAAATTTATTTTTCATGTTTTTAAAAGGAAAAAAAAAAAAAACGGGTTTAAAAAAAAAAAGGGGATGGGAAAAAAAAAGGGGGGGGGGGGGGCTTGGGGAAATTTTCCCGGGGGGACCCCCTTAAAAAAAATTTTAAATTTTAGCAAAACCCCGTGTTTTTTAGGCGAGGGAGGGGCCAAAAAAACCCCAAAAAAAAAAAAGGGGGTTTTAAAAGGGGTGCAAAATTAAAAAAGGGGGGATAGATTTTTCCAAAATGAAAGAGAAAAAAAAATTAAAATTCCTTTTTCCCCTTATAAAAAAGTCCCCCCCTGGGTTTGGGGGGGCCCCAACATTTGGGGAAAAAATTTGTTTTTTTAAAAAGGTTTTTTGGGGGGGACCCCTTTCACAGGGAAAAGGGGGGCATTGTAAGGGGGCTTTTAAAAAAAAGGTACCAAAAAAAGGGGGGGGCAACAAAAAAAATTAAAAAAAAAAAAGGGGGGGCTGGGTGGGGGGCTACCCTTTCCCCAAAAAAAAATTGGGAAGAAATTAGGGTTTTTTTTAGTTTAGAGGGGAAAAAAGGGGGGGGGCTTTTTGGGGGGAAAAAAAATAATAAAATTTGGTTTAAAAAAAACATCAAAGGTCAAAAAATAAAAAAGAAAACCCCCTCCCAAAAGGAAATTTTTTTTTTTAAAACCCAAGGGGGGTGTATCCAGAAAAAAAAAGGGGGGGAAATTTTTCCCTTTTTCGTCTTTAGGGAAAAAAAAAAAAAGGGTTTTTAACCCTAAAAAAATAGAAAAGGGGGGTTCTTTTTTTCTGTAAAAAGGGGGGGCAAGGTTGGGGGGGGACTTTTGGGGGAATTTTTCTTTTCCCGGGGGGGGGGGGAAATTGGGGCATGGGGGAATTCCCCCTTTAAAAGAAATTAAAAAAGGGGTTTTTTGGGTTTTTCAAATTTTTGGAGGGGTAAAAAAATTAATTTAAAAAAGGGGGGTTATAGGTTGGGGCTAGGGGGTTCAGGGGGGGGAAAGGGGGCCAAAAAGAAAACCAGGGGAATTTTTTTTGGAATTTTCCCCCCGGGGTTGGAGGGAGGGAAAGGGTTTTTTTTCCCCAAAATTTAGGGCAAATTGGGGTTCTTAAATTTATTTGGGGGGGGTTTTGGGGTTTTTTTCCCCGGATCCAAAAAAACCCCCTTGCAAAAAAAAAGGGGGTGGGAAAAAAAATGGGTTGGGGGGCGGGGCTTTTTCCTTTTTTTTTTGGGCCTTTAAAAAAAAAAAAAAACTTTTAAAAAAAATTTAAAAAAAAAAAAAAAACTTAAAAAAAAATTAAAAGGAAAAAAAAAAAAATGGGGTCCCCCGGGAATCTGGGGGGGGGGCCCCCCGGGTTTTTCCCTTTTCCCCTCTCCCCCTTTTTTGGGGGGGGGGGGGGGCCTAAAACTTCAAACCCCCAACCCCCCCCGAAACCCAAAAAAAACAGGGGGCCCCCCCGGGGAAAAGGGGGGTTGGCATAAACCCTTTTTCCTTTTCCCCCCACTGCCCCTTAAAAACCCGGGGGCCTTCCCCTTTCCCCCTCCTTTACTTTTTTCCCCCTTTTTTAGGTTTTCCCCCAAAACCCTCAGGGGCCCCTTTTTTAAAACCAAAATTTTTCATAGAGTCGCCCGTTGGGCTTTTTCCCGACCCCCCGGTCTTTTTCCCCGGGCCCGGTTTTTTGGAAATTTTAATTTTTGGCCCCCCCCCCGGTCCCCCACTTTTTTTTCTCTTTTTGAAAAAAAAGGGGCCCCCCTTTTTTCATTCATTGGGGTTTAATTCAAAAAAATTCCCCCCCTTGGGGTGACCCCCTGTTTTTTCCTTTTTGGGCCCCCACAGGGGTTTTTTTTTTCATTTAAAACCCCCCTCTCATGGCCTCTCGCCCGTTTTTTCCCGATTCCCCAACCCCAAAAGGGTGGGGGAAAAAAAAGGGGGTCTGGAAAAACTGGGCTTCTGTTTTACTTTCCCAAATTTTCCTTAAAAATTCCCCCTAATTCTTTTCCTTTTTTGCCCCTCCTGACCAAAAACCCCTTTTCTTTCCTTTTTTTATTATTTACTAAAATTTTCCCCGGGGCCCTTCCCCCTGGGGGCCAAAACCCCCGCCCCTTTTATCCCTACAAAAAAAATCCCTCCCCTTTTAAAAACTCAGGAACTTTCCCCCAGGGGCACCTTTTTTTTTTTTCCCCCTCCCCCAATTCCCCCCCCCCTCTCCTGGGGCCGGGGGGAACCCCCGGGGTTTTTCCAAAAAAGTTACAAATTTTAAAAAAAAAAAAAAAAAATTCCCCACCCAAAAACCCCCCCTGGGAAAAAATTTTTTTGGGGGAACCCCCTTTCCCCCCACCAAACCCCAACCCCCCCAGGGGGTTTAGACGGGGGGCCCCCAGGGGCCCTTGGGGGACCCCCCCCTTCCCCCGGGGGGGGCCCCGTTTTTTTCCAAACGGGGGGTTCCCCCGGGGGTGGGTTTTAGCGGCTTTTTGGAGGGGAAAAAATCCAAAAACTTTTCCCTTGGGAGGGGGGGGTTTTCCCCCAAATTTTCAAAAATTTTTAATTTCTCCCGGGGGGGGCCCTTAATTTTCCCCCCCTTTCCCTTCCCCCTGCGCCAAAAAAAAAAAAAATATTTTTTAAAACCCCCCTTTTATTTTTTCCACACTTTCCCCAAAAAAAAAAAAAAAACGGGGGCCTTTTTTTGGGGGGGGGCCCCCCCCTATTTTTCCCCCTCCCCCTTTTTTAAAGGGCCCAAAAAACCTTTTAGGTTTTCCGGGGGGGCCCCCCCTGACCTCTTTTGCTAAAAGGAAACCCGGCCCAAAAAACTTCCAAAAGGGCAAAAAAAAAAAAAAAAAGAAAAAATTTTTTTTTCCGGGGGAAAAAAAAAATTCCCCAAAACCCCCCCCCAATTCCCCCCAAAAATTTTTAAATTAAAACCCCCCTTGTCCCCCCCCCCAAAATCCCCCCTTTAAAATTTTTACTCCCGCCCCCTTTTGGGAAAAACCCAAAGGGGGCCAAGGGGGGGAAAGGGGAAATGTCCCCGGCTTTTTTCCTGTTTTGCCCCGTCCCCCCCACCTGCTCTAAATGAAAACCCCCCTTTTTTCCAATTCCCCCCCCCGTTTTCCCGTTATTTTTTTCCAGCTGGGCCCCCCTCTCACCTTTTTTGCTTAAACTGTTAAAAAAAACCCCTCTTCCCCCTTTCCACTGGGGGAAACTTTCCCAAACTTCCTTTCCCAAAAACCCCCGGGGCCCTTCAAACCCCTTTTTCTAAAAAAAAAAAAACCCCCCTCTGGGGGGCCCGTCCTGGTTTCCCGATAAAAAAGGGGCCCCTTTCTTAAAACCCGCCCTTTTATCTTTTTAAAAAAAAATCCCCCTGGAAAAGGGGTTGGGGGTTTTTTTACTTTTTCGGGCCAATCCGCCCAAAACCCCTTTTTACTAAAAAACCTTTTTCTTGGGCCCCCTTCCAAATTTTTAGGTTTTTTCCGGGACCTACCCAAAATCCACGGGGGGAAAATTTGGGGCCTTTAATTTAAAAAAAATCTCAAGGTTGGGGCCTCCCTAACAAGGGAAAAAAAAAATTTTAAGGGGGAAAAAAAAAAAAAAAAAATACTCATTGTTGCTTTTTTCCCTTTTGGATCTCTCTGCCAAACATTTTGGGGGCCCCCTGGGTTTATCCCCCCAATTTTTCCCCCCCAACTTTCCCCCCCCCCTTTTTGGGGAAACCTTTCCCGGGGGGGGCCCCCCCACCTCGATTGGTTTTTCGTTTTCCCACCCTTTTTCAAACCGGCCCCTTTTAAATTTTCGTTTTTTTCTGGGGTTTTAAACCTTTTCCCCCCCCTCCCGGGTGGTTGGGGGTTTTTCCCCCGGAATTTAGTTTTTTTAGGGTTTTTCCCCCTTTCCCCTTTTTTAAAATTTTTTACAAAAGCCCCCCCCCTTGGGGGCAAAAACCCCTCAGTAGGGTTTGGCTTTTCCCGGTTAATTTTCTTTTTATTTGGGGGGATGGGGCCCCCCAAAATTAAAACAAACCCCCCCCTTTCCCCTGGGGGGGGGCTCCCCCCCCACCTTTTTCTAAAAAAAAAACACCATTGGGGGCTTTCTGGGCCCCCGTCTCTTTGGGGGCATCCCCTGTTTTCCTTTTCTCCATTCTGGAAAAAAAAAAAAAAACCTTCCCCCAAAGGGGGGCTTTTTAAAAATTTTTTTTGGGCTTTTTCCCCCATTTTTAAAAAAAAACCAAAAAAACCCCCCCCTTTTATTTTTGTTTTTTTTTATGTGGTAAAAAAAAAAAAATTTTTTTTCCTAGGCAAGGGAGGGGGGCCCCCCTGTCTGGGGGGGGTTTTTACTAAATTTTTTTGGAATTTTTTGAAAACCCTTCCCCAAACCCCCCCTATCTTTTAAAAAACCCTTTGGGGCCCCTTCCCCGGGGCCAAACCCCCCAAACCCCAAAAAAATTTTTCCTTTCCAAAAAAAAAAACCGGGCCCCTTTTTTCACTTTGGGGGGGAAAAAAAGGGGGGCTTTTAAACTCTTCCCTTTTCTTTTCTCTTATTCTTTCTCGGGCTTTGGGGGGGCTTCTTTTCCTCCCCTTGGGGGTTTAAACGGTCTTTTCCCTTTTCCTGCAAAAACCCCTCCCCTTTTTTTCCAATTCCCGGTTCCCCGATTTCACAGCCAGGGGTTGGGGCTTTCTCCCCCCGGGGCCCCTAAACTGATGGGGCCTTTTACCCTTTTTTTGTTTTTAAATTTTTAAATTTTCAACTTTTGGTTTTGGCCCCCTTCCCCCGTTAAAAGGATTTTTCCCGTATTTTAAAATCCAAAAACCAACCCCCCTCAAACCCCCTAAAAAAAACTTTTTTCCCCCAAAAACCCGCTTTTCCCCCCCTTTTCAAATTTCCCCCTAGGTTTTTTTTGGCTTTAACCCGGGGGCCCCAAAACCCCTTGGGGTTCCCGCTTTGGTTTATGGGGTTTTCAAAAACCCCCCCAACCCCCCCCCCCCCCCAAAACACACCAAAAAAACCCCCCTTGGGGCCCCCCTTAAAAAAAAAGGGGTTTCACACGGGGCGGGGGACCAAATTTTTCTGGGAAAAAATTCTACCCCCGGGGGGGGGAAAAGGGGGAAATTTTTCAACCAAAAAACCCTTTTACAGGTTTTTAAAAAAGGGGGGCCCTGGAAAAAAAAAACATTTTTCTTTGGTTTTGGGGCCCCCCAAGGGGTCCCCCAAAAAATTTTCTAAAAACCAAAAACAAACTTGGGGGCACCTTCCCCCCGCCCCCTTGGGGGGAAATCAAAAAAGGGGGACTTATTTTGTTTTTTAAAAAGGGTGTTTTTCAGTTTTTGGGGGGGGGGGTTTCCCCTTTCCAATTTAAAATTATTTTAAAAAACCCCCCCCCCCCCTATTTATGGGAAAAAAAAAGGGGCCCGGGGGGGGGCCATTTTTTTAAAAAAATTTTGGGAAATTTTCCCCTTAAAAAAACCCTTTTTTTTTTTCACCCCTACCCCCCTAAATAGAAATTTTAAGCTTTTCCCCCAAGGCCCGGGGGCCCTTTTCCCCCCCCGGGTTTCTCATCTGTTAATATCTTTTTAAATTTTTTTAATTGGGGGGGGGGGGGGCTTTTTGGGTTTTAAACCCTTGGGGGAAATTTTTAAAAAAAAAATGCTGCCGGGAAATTTTTGTTTGGGGCTATAGAAAATTAAAAAAAAAAATTAAAATTTTTTTATTTTTTATTATTTAATTTTTTTAAATTATTTTTTTTATTTTTTTATTTTACCCCTTTGGTTAAATTTATTTTGCCAAAAACCCCCAAAAAAAAACAATTTTTTTACACTTTTTAAAAAGATTTTAAAACTATTTCACCCCGGGGGGCCAAAAATTTTAAAAACCCCCGGGAATGGGGTTTTCGCAAAGGTTTCCTTTAAAAAAAAAACAAAATTTTAAAAACCTTTTTTAAATTTATGGGGGGAAGGGCCCAAAACCCAAAAAAACCCATATATATTTTTAAAAGAGAGCTATGGCCCCGGGGGAAACCAAAAATTTCCC
>JAODAL010037417.1:0-40404 GCA_025379985.1 Phyllomedusa bahiana
TCCCAAATTCAAAGCAAAAAATTTTTCTTTTTATTTACAGTAAAGGGAAAATCTTCAAAAAAATAAAAAAGAACAGCGGGGCTCCCTTTCCTCAATTATGTAAAAAAAATTCTTTTCTTAGAAACAAAAAGACAAATGTTTTCATAGGAAGATTCAAAATCAATATTAAGGGGAAAAACCACGTTTTTTTTAATTCAAATTCCTTTTGTCCTATTCCAGCTCTTGTTTTCCCATCCAGCTGTCCTATTGAAGGGATTGTGAAGACCACGCAGGTTTTTTTACTCCCCTTCATTAAAAAAGTTTGGTTAGGTGATCACCAAAACAGAACCCCAAATTAAGTAAATGAGGGGATTTAGTTGGAATTCGACTGACCGGGAAGGGTTTCCCGAAGTAGAATGTTGATTTTTAGAAAACTGTGCATTTTGGCTCTTATTTTTTTTCAGAGCTGTGTATGTGATCTGCAAAGATGGATTCCATATCCTTTGGGGAAGGCTTTGTGGAAGGCAAAAATGGGGTGGCAACATTAGCTTTGAGAATTTTTTTGTGACTTCTTTGGCCCACTCTCCTGTGGGGAAGGCATTTTTAAACCCAAATATGGCTTGCCTGATGAGGGGTCTGAAAAATGTTACAAAAATAATTCCCAGGAGCATAATGTTGCCACCACCAGTTTATGCTCTTCCAGCAATGGTTGCAGGGTGTTTGTTCTCTGATGTTTTTTCGGCCAGATAATACAATATTACCATAAAAAAAGCAGAAAAAGTGACTGTCGGGGGGAAACCCCCCTTGTCAATAGCAGAGGTAAGTTCTGATACTACTGTGAAATAGAAGCCTTTTTTCTTTGACCAACTTTTTTTTGCAGGGGGTGCAGTGAAATACTGTCTGTTCCAAGAGAGGGTTTGCTAAACTATTGTTTTACATGTCTGGTAGCTCCCTGGTTCATTTTGGTGGTGAGCTGCTCCACTGTAGCATGTCAGTCTGCCCTAATGCACTTTTGTTGCTAACGTTCACCTTTCACATTAAATAACACATGGTGCTGTGCAGTTTCCATGTCGCTTATTCACGATGGTGCCGTTTGTCCGCTCACAAAAATTTGGTCAAACAGCAGAACCCCAAATACATATTTCAGAAAAACGCCCAGACCCCAAAAACCAATAATCACCCCTTTTTGCATCTCTGATAAATTACCCCTTTTGCCTTAGAGAGCAACCAGGGATATGTGTGTTCACCCACAGGAATACCATTAATAAAATGCCTAGATTGACAAAAGTTTCTGTGCAGCATCGTATTGCCAGATGAAGGTTTTCTGAAAGTTTTTGTAGAAACTTTGTTGGGTACACAACAAAAACAAAATCTAAAAAAAAAAAAAAAAAAAAAAAAAAAAAGGAAAAAGACTGACAATGATATGAAAAAGTAAAAGACAAACCATAGGGATTATTATATTGATGTAATTTACAAAGAGCGTTATGACTGCTACATCCGACAACCATACCATGGTGACGTCTATGTAACAGCCATATCACTCAATGCAATTCAAAAAAGGATTTAATTCAGAAAAAAATATAATTTTCCTCCCATCAAGAAACAAATTGGGGAGGGGAGAAATTTTTTTGTATGTAAGGATAAATTTCTCTGTTTGTAATAAGTTTTAATTACAGTTTTTTGGCGCCTCTATCGATGTAAATATCCCCCTCCATCACCAATTTGTTTGTTTCTTAGTGGGAGGATAATTATATTTAATTCCTTTTTTGAATTGCATTGGTATGGCCGCTACATAGATGACGTCATCATGGTATGGTCGTCGGATATGGCAGTTATGCTGCTCTTTGTCAATTATAATCCCTTTGGTCTGTCTTTTACTTATTCATATCATTGTCAGTCTTTTTCATTTTAGATTTGGTTTTGTTAGTGGATTCTAGCCCCAGCAAAGTTTCTACAAAAACTTTCAGAAAACCTTCATCTGGCAATACGATACTGCATAGAAGTTCATGTCACCCAAAGCATGTTATTAAAGGCTCTTCTGTGGGTGAGTTCATCAGGTCTAAGAGAAACTGTGCCAATTCAGCGGACTATAAAAATGAAATGAATAATATTAAAGAGCATTAAAGAAAAAGAAACTATCCTGAATGGACTCTGACCAGAACTGAAAGGATTTCAGATCAGAAAAATACAAACAGCCTAATTGCTAACAAATGTAAGAGAAAAAAAACTACAAAAAAACATAAGTTATCAGATTACTTTTGTCATTACATATAGTAAGCAATATAGTGAGATATAGACAATTGTAAAAAGATTTTTACCACTCTTATCACTACTAACTTAGGAAAATTTTGAATAATGGATATAGATTTTCTGCCAGGAAACCACCTACTTTGGGACTGATATTATCCTCCGGTTATGTTACCTGCCAGCATCAGTTTTTTTTTTAGATGTAACAAAAAGAAATGTATTTGTTGCAATTAAGCAGTTCCTCGACAATGTATTACAAACAAACTAGTTGGCAGAAAACCTAGTATCCAACAGTTTATTAATTGTGATACTTCCTGGGTAATTTACTGTATAGTTTTTACGGCATGCGCTCTCTGGTATGTCGGCTATACAAGTTGCAAGCTTAAAACCAGGATACGCGAACATACATACTGGGCTACCAACTCTAAAGCTAATAATCTATCACATGCATTCTGTATCACATACATTAACCCCTGAAGCCCCAGGCCTGAAAAGTAGTTTATGACCAGAAAATTTTTTTAGTTTTTGCCTCCTTGCGTTTCAACAGTTGTAACTTTTAAATGTAAATTTTTTCAAAGACGCAGTTGTATGAGGCCTCGTTTTATTCGAGACAAGTTGTACTTTATGGGAGAATAGTTTAAGTTCACTTATAAATAATTGTAGAATTTTTTTTAGCTTTTTTTATTTATTTTTGTTTTTTTTTACACCATTCACATTTCACACTTAATAACTTGTTAGAATAATTCTACAGGTTATTACGGTCGTGTGGATACCTAATATGTGTAGGATTTTTTTTGTGTATGCGCAATTTATTTTTTATTAAATATTTATTTTTATTTTATTATTTATTTTTTTATTCATTTTTTTACACTTTATATGTTTTTGCCTTTTTTTTTTTTTAAATCCCATGAAGGGAGAACTGTTTTACTTTTTTTTTTTTTTACACTTAGTAATGTATTAGCATATTTATATATGCTAATACATTTTAATGTGTCAGTCTGACACAGGCAGTGATTAGGACAGCACACAGTGCGTCCTGGTCACTGGCTTATTACACAGACAGCTCTGGGCCACTCTAGGTCCCCAGAGCTGACTGTGCAGCCGTTCCCTGAGCTCTGTCGGGTCACCGGGTGTTCCGATCACTCTACAGATTAGGGAAACCCTTTGATTGCGCTGCGGTGACGATCCGCCACAATCAAAGGGTTAAAGCATCGGGGAGCGGAGGTTCCCCCACTCCCCGGTGCTCGCAGGAGATGCTCTGGGATCAGGGCTGTATAGTACAGCCCCGATCCCAGCGCAGCTGCGGCGCCCGGAGCCACAAACTCCGATGTCTGCAGCGACGCCTAAAGATGTCGCTGTAGACGAACGACCTGCACCAGCCAATGTCAAAAGTCGGCGGGCGATTGTTAAGAAGTTAAAGAGGCACAAGAGGGAGATGTCTTTCTTTTCATGGTTTGACACTGTAAGAGTTAATCTACCACACAGGGATGGAGATAGAAAAAGCATTCTTCTCAGGAGAGAAGGATACTGGATTTTGATGCTTCATAGTAGTTTACCTTATGGCCTTGATTACAAATTAGATTTGGTTTTAAATTATTAAATGTTTTAGTATTTTTCCTTTGTTGTCATGTGACTTTGTATGAGAGGAGTAAAAAAAGGTATATGCAATAAAAGGACACACCTGTGTTAGTAACCTCAGCTATGATTAAGGACCTGTGGGTCAGAAACGCGTAAGTTAGAGTTTGTTTCATCCCCTCTAAATCCTTGAGTGATTTGTATATTTTATTCATGGACTATTTTTGTGCAATAAAGTTTGGATTTTAATGAAGATTCTGCAGTGCTGGTTTTCGGGGACTGCAAACTTATGTGAGCAAGATCTTCATGCTGGTTGGAGCAGCTGTTACCAAGCACAGCTTGGTATGTATTTTTTTTTTTTTTATATTTATTTTTAATTTTTAATTTTTTTTTACAACATTAGACATGACCATACACACCCAAACATGTGCGTATCAAGATTGTAATATCCAAAAGCACAAAACATACATTATCATATGGATGAATAATTTACACATCTGCTATAGCAATGTTCACACGGCTTATTGCCGACGTTATTGCGGGGACGGATTTCACCCCGCATTTACGCCGACCGCCGTGCTGCGGGGCGGGGGGCCGGCAGGTCACCAGCCCCATAGACACTCATTATTCACGGTGCGTACACGCCGTAAATAATGTGCATGTCACAAATACGGCGCGCAGTACGGCTCCAATCAGTACCAGAATAAGCCGTGTGAACGAGGCCTATATCAGACATCCTCAAACTGCGGCCCTCCAGCTGTTGGGAAACTACAACTCCCATCATTCCCACTGTTATAGATTATATAAATGCACAATGGGAGTAGTAGTTTCCCAGCAGCTGGAGGGCCGTAGTTTGAGGATGCCTGTGCTGTATGATACATTTGATTTCACTGCTTGCAATGGTTCACAGAAAATAACTCATTACAGGAGAGTTATCAAATCCATTCAAACCATTCACACTAACATCACCTAACAAATCAATGCACAACCACACTACCTCGGCATCTGGATCTCCCCAATCCCAACATCCTGAATTAAACCGACTGAGTCTCAATCCACAAACGCCATATATCAGAAAATTTCTCCAGGACTCCTCTTGACTCAAACGTGAGCCTGTACATTGGCAGGTCCACAGTAATAAGTTGCTTCCAATGGCCGAGAGAGGGCAGTTTTTGCAGCTTCCAATTTAGTAGTATAGATTTAGACGCCAATTTTTGTGCGCATTATATTAGTGTAGATGTCGCCTGATGTAGGATCCCGGTTTACTGCGAGTCATAAATCAGGTTCATTCTAGCGCTAAGATGACAATTCTGGCTCAAGTATACCACTTTGAAAGTGGTTTACCTGTTCTAGCAGTAATAAGACAGGAATTGTCAAACTGAAGGTATAAATCTAGAGCTTCATAAGGTTCAAGTGCGCCCCGCCTCCTGCACGCCCCCCGAAATAAGGCGCATTGCAAAGCACCATGTGCGCTCTAATACACCTGTTATTGGCATGCGGGCGATTTAAACATATAGCGAACAGGGCTGTGCTAGACGTTAGGCTGAAGAGACGCCAGACTTCCGGTGCAGACCCGTTCATACATGTCACCCTAAGATCCTGTACAACTTCCTTTCACACTTGGTCATGATAAGATCCTCCACTAGGCATAACAAACTATTTTCAGAGGCCCATACATCTGGTAATCCCTTCTTCTCATGTAGAAACCCATGGACCTCAGACCAAAAGGCTTGATTTGGGATTGCTCCATTATCCATGTGTAATAGGGTTCCACGCACGTTATTACATCTCGTGTAAGTTGGGTTCGGCAGTTTACACAGGCATCTACAGCTCTCCTACACAGGGTGGTGGATAGGTGTGGACAGTAATAATCCAGCGGTGGTCCTGGAAGCTACCCTGGTAGGCTCCTACGAGGCGCTGGCTAATCTAGTGTATAGGCAGGGAAAATATCGTCTACAACATTATACTCTTAACCTGGCGACAACGGTGGCGATTTGGAAAAAATTTATGGAGGTCTATAAAGGGGATAGGAATAACAACTCATGGTCACCATACATTCCATTGTGGAGAAATGGAAAACTGGCTGAATTGGATTCTATAATGGATTTTGAACTATGGCCCCACAAAGGCATAAAATACACTCACCGGCCACTTTATTAGGTACACCTGTCCAACTGCTCTTTAACACTTAATTTCTAATCACCAATCAAAATGGCGTCAACTCAGTGCATTTAGGCATGAAAGACATGGTCAAGACAATCTCCTGCAGTTCAAACCGAGCTCAGTATGGGGAAGAAAGGTAATTTGAGTCCCTTTGAACGTGGCATGGTGTTGGTGCCAGAAGGTGGTCGGGAGTAATTTCAGAAACTGCTGATCTCCTGGGTTTTTTCCACCACAACCATCTCTAGGGTTTACAGAGAATGGTCCGAAAAAGAAAAAACATCCATGACGGCAGCCCTTTGTGGGGGGAAAATGCCTTTTTTAAATGCCAGAGGTCAAAGGAGAATGGGCAGACTGGTTCGAGCTGATAGAAAGGCAACAGTGACTCAAATAGCCACCCTTTACACCAGGTAGGCAGAAAAGGCATCTCTGAACGCACAGTACGGCGAACTTTGAGGCAGATGGGCTACAGAAAGCAGAAGACCACACCGGGTGCCACTCCTTTCAGCTAAGAACAGGAAACTGGGCTCCAATTTGCCCAAGCTCATCGAAATTGGACAGTAGAAGATTGGAAAAACGTTTCCTGGGCTGATGAGTCCGATTTCTGCTGCGACATTCGAGGAAGGGTCAGAATTTTGGCATCAACAACATGAAAGCAGGATCCATCCTGCCTTTTATCAACGGTTCAGGGTGGTGGTGAGGGGGGTCATGGTGTCGGGAATATTTTCTTGGCCCCTCTTTGGGCCCCTTGGTACAATGAGCATCGTTGCAAAAACCCTTTTGGAATCTATGCCACGAAGAATTGAGGCAGTTCTGAAGGCAAAAGGGGGTCCAACCCGTTACTAGCATGGTGTACCTAATAAAGTGGCCGGTGAGTGTATCTGCCAGCTACACATAGGTGGGTGATTTAGAGATTTTCAGGAGTTAGTAGACTCTTGCGGTTTGCCTCGGTCTACTCTTTTTAGGTATTTCCAGTTGCATCATGCCTGTTTCAGGCAATTTGGAGGGGGTAGTATCCAATTGGATTGTGACAAATTAAAGCAGATATCACTTGTAAGTAACAGTGTGTGGCAATTAGTGCCTTGTCAGACTGCTACAATAGCATGCACTGCTAATGGGAGTATCCCTCTCTCCCATCTAACATAAGTCTCATTCAAACAGGGTTGCAGCGATGCTAAGTAATTAGTAAAATGATCATTTATTGTAGTTCCTTAAAAACATATAACATATCTTGTGCACAAACTAGTGCTACTTGCGTGAAAATAGAAAGTCCGTAGCGAGTCAAAGTCCCAAATCCAGGGTACGGAGCTTGTAATGCTCCAGCGGTTCTCCTGGTTTCACAAGTCGGCATAGTGGATCTTGCATACAGACAGCGGGGTCCAAAGCGGGTGGTGACTTTCGGGGAGACTCCTCCCCTTATCTCAAACACGTATTCACCGCCTTCTAACTTCTTTACATACTCTATACTGCGTGCACCTATTGTTATAAACAAATTACCTATTAAACACACGAGCGACATAGTACATAAGTACAGACGTTACACAGAATTTACAAAAATACTCTGAGATTAAGGTTCTTCATTTTGGCTGCCGGCGCTAATTGTTTTTAGCCGAAAAATCCAAGCTGCTTCCTTTGCACAATTTTTTCCTAGTTCTCACCTTCCCCTACATCTGACCTCCTCTAAAACGCACCACTTTAACTCAGATACTACATGCCCTAATTCACAAAAGTGTCTGGCAACGGTCGTCTCACCATATTTCTTTTTTGGTAATTACTCTATTTTTGTTTCCTTCCTACTATTGTCCTAATATTAGATCGTGCTCTGTGATTCTTGTTTTTTTACACTCCGCATGGTTTGTCCCACATATCCCTTCCCACAGGGGCATTTAAATAAATAAATTTCTGACTTGGTGTTACAATAAAAAGCCTTAATCTATTTTGTTACCTTGTGTGGGATGATAAATGTATGTGCCCTTAATTATGGAATTGCTCTCTGTACCTGACCATAACACAAAAACGTCATCGACGTACCGGTACCATGCCCTGACCTGACTGTAATGTTCACTAGTATAGATGTCCCCTGTAGCTGCAGGTACACATCTGAACCAAATTTAAAATGGACCTGTTAGACATCATACTCCTTAAGAATTATTTTAAATTTGGTTCAGATGTGTACCTGCAGCTACAGGGGACATCTATGGGGTCCCCTGTGGCTCCGAGTTACGCGAACCTGTTTATGACTATGTTCGAGAACAAGTATATCTATACTAGAGAACATTACACTCAGGTCAGGGCATGGTACCGGTACTTCGATGACATTTTTGTGTTATGGTCAGGTACAGAGAGGGATTTTTACTCATTTGTTGAACATCTTAATAAGATCCATCCCCTTATCCAATTTACTGCCACCATTAATCGTGATGTGATACACTACCTTGATGTAGAGATTAGAAAACAACCGACAGGAATTAGTACCACACTGTACAAAAAACCAATTGACAGGAATAATATTTTGCACCATAAGAGCCAACATGCCCCACAGATTTTTTACGGAATTCCAAAGGGTCAATTCATGCGGGCTAGGAGAATCTGCTCGTCTGAATCCCTATATAGAGAACAAGAGAAAATACTTATTGAGAAATTTGTCACCAGAGGATATAAAAGAGAGGATCTAGAACGTATAGCAGAAGAAGTTCGACATCTGACTAGGGAGTCCCTATTAAAAAGAGATACAAAAAAGACTAGATCAGATAGTCTTATGTTTGTGAGCACGTATGATGCTCACAGTGCTTTCGTCAAAATAAACATCAACAAATAATTGCATGTTATAACTAGTGATGCAAAGTATGGCAAAATGTTTATACAGAAACCACAGTTCATTTATAATAAGTGTCGTACCATTGGTAATGCCATAACATCCTCACAATTGAGAGCAGATAAAAACCAAAAAAAGTCACACGTGCCGGCACATATCCCTGCCTTGGCTGCATTAACTGCAATTCCATAATTAAGGGCACATACATTTATCATCCCACACAAGGTAACAAAATAGCATTAAAGGGCTTTTTTACTTGTAACACCAAGTCAGTAATTTATTTACTTAAATGCCCCTGTGGGAAGGGATATGTGGGACAAACCATGCGGAGTGTAAAAACGAGAATCACAGAGCACCGATCTAATATTAGGACAACTAGTAGGAAGGAAACAAAAATAGAGGAATTACCAAAAAAGAAATATGGTGAGACGACCGTTGCCAGACACTTTTGTGAATTAGGGCATGGAGTATCTGAGTTAAAGTGGTGCGTTTTAGAGGAGGTCAGATGTAGGGAAGGTGAGAACCTAGAGAAAAAATTGCTGCAAAGAGAAGCAGCTTGGATTTTTCGGCTAAACACATTAGCGCCGGCAGGCCTAAATGAAGACCTTAATCTCAGAGTATTTTTGTAAATTCTGTGTAACGTCTGTACTTATGTACTATGTCGCTCGTGTTTTTAATAGGTAATTTGTTTATAACAATAGGTGCACGCAGTATAGAGTATATAAAGAAGTTAGAAGGCGGTGAATACGTGTTTGAGAAAGGGGAGGAGTCTCCCCGAAACGTCACACATCCGCTTTGGACCCCGCCTGTCTGTATGCAAGCTCCACTATGCCGACTCTGTGAACCAGGAGACCGCTGGAGCATTACAAGCATCGTACCCATGGATTTGGGACTTTGACTCGCTACGGACTTTCTATTTTCACACGCAAGTAGCACTAGTTTGTGCACAAGATATGTTATATGTTTTTAAGGAACTACAATAAATGATCGTTTTACTAATTACTTAGCATCGCTGCAACCCTGTTTGAATGAAATTAAAGCAGATAGCCAGGAGGAAGAATCCCCGAAAACCAGTTTCTACCTTTTACAAAAGTATCATGGGATGCCAGCCCTCTTCTATGGCAAAAGCTTTTGACTAATGGAAGGTAGATATTCCTGACCTAGAACCCCACCACCTGGAGGAGTTGGCTTCCTCGTGGAGAGTTACAGTAATTAGCACACACGGTCAACTAATACAAAATAAATGGCTCCACAGAGTATACTATACACCTGTATGTCTTGCATGTGAATGTATACTTCTTTTTTCCTGTCAAGTGACAAGTGACGGGTGGAATGATATACTCATAGTTACTGAATAATTCAAGCCGAATCCAAAAGCACAGGACTACCAGGAACCATGACATAGTGAGTATGCACAGACAGCTCCTAACATACAGTAGGTGGATCAATCTGCCCAGCTCTATTAAAAAAGAGTAACAGTTTTAGTTCTGCTCCATTGAACAAGACTGACAGATTGAGTCAGAACGGAGTATATTTGGCAGCTAGAAGGAATACTTATATATAGCCAAGATATTTTTTGTTAAATTTTATAAAGCAGGAAAAATCTGGACAAACATTTGGACTAAATACCTGTGCCTTTATTTAGAACACCATGACAGAGCTCTTACTGCTTTCTATAGTTACGGAAACGGATTTATGGGATAAAGTGTTAGATATTAGATAATCTAATCTAACCCCTAGACATGTCAACAGGTATATCGGCAGCTAATAAGGCCTGAGCAGTGTTTTAGTAGAACAGTGAGAATCCTTAAATCTGCAGGGTCACTGCCAAAGTTCCTCAAGATTTAGGGGTTGTTCACGCAGCGTTTTTGGATCCAATTTTGGATTCGTGTTGGATCCGAAAATCGCATCCAAAAACGCAGCAGCTATCAGATCCTAAACGGATCCAACACATATCCAACACACAGCCGCGTGTTTGGATTCGTGTTGGATGCAGCAGGATCGCAAAGTTTTAAATAGGGCGCCTGCTGCGTCTTTCGGACCAGGAATTGACATGTCAATTCTTGAAACGGATCCGAAGGACACAATGAGACACGCATCAGGAAAGATTCAGTCAAAAAATGTAATCAATATCTGACTGAACACAAGAACAATTACCAAAATTTGACCAAGTTTCATAGAACATTTGTTTAATCCATGACATGAACGAAAGGTTAGTAATATAACTTACAAAATATGCAGTTTTACTCATATCAGTTGATGCAGAAATCAATATACTGCACATCAAAAACTACTACATCTGATATTTTGTATGACTTTCATGATTTTTAAGGACAGCGCCAAGTCTTCTAGGCATGGAATGAACAAGTTGGGAACATACTGCAACATCTATCTTTTTCCATTCTTCAAGAATGACCTCTTTTAGAGCCTGGTTTGAAGATAATGGACAAGCGGGAAGATAATGGACATGTCATTTATTCACACCGCTTACTTGCCGCGAGTAATGACAGTTTATGGGATGGCGGGCTGCCGATTCCCCCGCACTGCGTGAGTATGTGCCTATCAACGCGAGCCCCCAAACATCCAGCTTAATTGCGGGGCGTACTGTACGCCCCACGATTAAAGGGGTTTTGCCACAATCTAATGTTGACATGTGATCTATTTAGTCACTTTTCTAAATATATGTCATTAAAAAAAGTGAAGCCTCTAAGAGCTACAGCCTGGCTTACATGCCCTTAGTTTCCTGGCAGTTTACATTAGATACGACCAGGAGCTGACAGGAGCTGACCTGGCCATTCTTGTGTTGTTTGCACTTCTTATCTGATGGCAGGGAACATGAACAAGCTTTGAAGGGACTAGGGAGAAAAGATCCTGTGTCTTTTGTATAGAGAACCCACTGATTGTAATGTAATTATCTGAGTAAACTGGCAGACGCTCCCTGCTCAGCCTTCCTGTCTCCCCCTGCAGTAGTTCGTGAACAAATGAAAGGCGCCGCCTGCTGAGAACTTATCTTCTCTCCTGAGCAGATAAGAGGGAGAAACTTGTGCACAATACAGTTATCCCCTGTGGATTAGCCAAATAACATGTCTGCTCAAGTGCAGAGACTCAGAGACACAGAAACACAACTTCCCTTTTTTCAAGCCTCAAGAGGGGAGTATCAGCCTGTTAGGTGAGGAAGTCACTTCTTGGCAAAACCCCTTTAAGCCGTGGGAACATACCCTAATACTAAAAATGTTCTGTGGTCTCCACACAACATTTTTTTCTGCTCATTTCTGCTCCAGGTCGTTTTTTGGAAACATGTTGCAAAAGACGACAGAGCAGGGCAGAACATTTACTATTGAAGTCTATGTAAACTTTTTTGGCATGTTTTTTTTTGCAAAAATCCTTAGGAATTATAATGCTGTGCATTCTTGGAAAAAAAAATGTGCTATAAAATTATAATTTTTTGAGCTGTTTTTGACATGCACTTTACAAAAAACTCAGTTTTATGAATGGTTTTAGGATTTGGTTTACAGTGAGTTTTTTGTCCAATGCCGTGTAGACCTAGCCTAACACTGGTTGCTAAACTAGCAAGGCCACACCCTGTCACAGCTGTGCAAACTGTCAGATATCTTCCAGGATGTGGACTTACCAACTGACGTCCTACCTTGTTTGCAGGAAGGCATATAATGAATGAGCTGTGAAATATGTGCTCTACTTTCTAGCTTTTTAATAGCTAAAAAGATCCATGCATACAAATTGCATTGCTGATTATGTTAATTCATTAATTTGATGTTTTGCATGACTTTTGTTTTTTACCAAAGAAAAAAAAAATGCTTTAAAAACAATATGTATTTTTTGGCTTTTCATACAGACCATGGCTTTGTATTGTGTACATGTAGAATATAACATTGGGAGATAGAGCAAAAAATATCCAAAAGAAAGTATGTTTGCTCTATTTTCATGTTATCCATCGAGGGATCTGTTTTCACAATATCTTGCACCAGAGGACAAAACACTGTAGGAATGGCCTCTAGTAGGGTAATGTCTACAGTTTGTATCCTCTCCCTTTTGTTATGTGGGACCACTACCTACTTTTTACGTCAGCAGTATGAACAAAGTCACATGTGGTGAGCTGCTTGCATGGTGGGTATACAAGATGTTTGATAGGCTGTCTGCACACATATCTATTGTTGCTGTCATGGATTAAAGAGTTGATTTATCAGAAAGGCCAAAAGGGATGATTACTGGCTTTCAGGTCGAGGGTGGCAGTATTTCTGAAACTGGGTAGTTTGTGAACTGTTTGTGTGCTGCTGTGGTGAATGTGGATCATGAGTGGACAAGTGGCACCATTGTGAATAAGCAACACAGAAACTGTGGAGCACTACATGTCATTGATGTGAGAGGTGAATGTTGGTTATGAAGGTGTGCAAGGGTGGACCCGACAGCCCAAAATGAACCAGTGAGCTACCAGACATGTGTCTAACACAACAGTTCAGGAAACCCTAATGCGTATGGGCAGGGCCGGGACAAGGCATTTTGGTGCCATAGGCAAGTACAGCCAATGGCGCCCCCCTCGCTGCCCCAAAAATTGCCCCCCCTCCCCCAATTTGTCTAATTATGGTCTGGGGAATGTTTTGGTGGCACTTTTTGCACAACTCATCCATGTAAAAGGCAAGTTTAATTTGGGTATGAATCCATTTTTTGCAGATCACATACACCCATAAAAGCTGATTGTATTTACTGGGGCAGATTGGATCTTTCAGTGAAACAATATATGTCATGTCACGTGGCTTCAAATGTCCGACATTGGTTGAAAGCACACCAGCGTATATAGTCTCCAGCAGCAGAGCCAAATCAATTGCTTATGGATGAAAAGCCTTCAGCTCCAGAATCCCTGGAGCCAAAAATAACCAAACAAATGTTATTTTTTAAGAAGAAAGCATCCAGTGGGTTTCAAAAATTATAAAAAAAAATGTTATTCCTCCATAACACCCAAAATAACATACTTTGCAGGTTATTTTGGGTGTTATGGGCGAATACATTTTTTTTTAATACTTTTTGAATCCTGCTGGAAGCTGTCTTCTTAAAAAAAAATTGTGGTTGGTAGGAAGCACATAACCAAGATTTTTAACTATTTCTCTGGTCATCTAATTACCCAGACTTGAATCCAGTTGAGCATCTGTGAGACCCCCTTGATGGTCATGTTTGCTCTATGGATTCTCTCCCACACACCCTCCACCAGCTGTGGGATGCACTGCAGCCAGCATGACACCAGATACCTGTAACAACCTGCCAGGACCTTATTGAGGCACTCCCAGGCCGTCCTCCTGTTGTCCGTGCTGCACACGACGAATACTCTGGTTAGTAATGGTGGTCATAATAATGTGACTTGACTGTTTATATAAGCACTGAGTAATCAATAACTTTTGTCTGAAAGTTTGAAATTACTAGGAAATGTATTACTTTCTCATCGGGTAATAGGATCAGGGGAAGGATTGGGTTGCCATTATTAAATATAAGAAAGCATTAGGGTTCATAATTCTCTTCTTACTTCAGGAATAACTATATCAAAAAGGATTGACATGCCACTTCTTCACGGCGCTTACACGCCACGGGGAAAGTGAGAGTCAATGGGAGCCGGCTGTCAGCGCTTTAGAAGTACGTGCTTGCTAGCGCATTCTTCTAAAACACCTGGCATATTGCAGCACGTAGAGTATGTGCCGCAATACGCCGTGTGAACATAGCCTAAGCATGCAATGCCGTACGCCAAAAAAGTGCCAAAATTTTGATGCAATTAGTGGCATAAAATAAGCCAAGCAATAGTAGGTGTAAACTTAGACTAGACAGTCTAAACAAGTGCGAGATTTATCAACACTATTATAAATGTAGCGCACTGTAAGACTGTCTAGTCTAAGTTTCCACTAAGTATTAGACAGTATTGATCGATGCCCCAATGTGCTCAGTAATACATGAGAATATTTATACCTCTGTTAGGAAATATCTCATATATGCCTGCTCATGTCCTAGAGCTAATAACTGCAGCAAGTAAAAAATATGCCATATTACTTGTAGGAAAATGGATGATAAATAAATCATAAACACACAATGGTATCCGCACTCCAAAGCAATCAATGCAATGTTTATCTCTTTTATTCCTCCCTTCCGTGCCCATATACTGCCACTATCCTTTCCAAGTCTATCTATACCACAGCTAGCGCAGTGATGAACACAGCAGCCTGCCTCTCTTTCGATCTCTCTCTTTCTCTCCCTGTTTCCTCTCTTCTCTCTCGCTCTGTGTCCATCATGCAGAACATAAGGCAAGCAGCCACAGAGGCCTTTTGTCGCCTGGGTAAGTGCCTCTCTCCTCAGCCTTACCATAGTAGATGGACAGCATTTCAATAGGTTTTTATTTTCCTTGCAGAAAAACAATAACCCTTTGCAATTTCCATTTTATGTAGCCTGCAGCTATGCAGTATATGTGGAATAAGGCAGGTGTACAGTGGAGTACTACTAATAGGGTGAGGCACTAGTGTCCACCATTAGGGTTAACACTTTGCACAAGCCCATGTAACGCATCACATACCAAATATGCTGCAGGACCTAGAGCACAGAAAAGGGTCAAACAACCGGGAGGGTAAATCTACTTTAGCACAATTGCTTGAACATATTGCAGACACTTGCGGTCTTTGTTATCTTGACTGTATTAATGGCAATGTCCAGTGCATTTCACTTAAGGTCTATGAGTAATTATTGCAAGATAAATGTGTGTGTGTGCATCCTTCTTAGATGTGTATTCCCTGATAAATCAACTGTGCTGTAACTGGGTCCCTGCTCTGGCATGCTGAAATGTGTGATGCTTTTGTGCATTTGAATTGAAGTCCTCAAGGGGCTGGATAAAAGCTGCCAAACTGAATTCTTGTCTCCAGGGTCCCTTGAGGTGACAGGCTTGTGTGTTCATCCATAAAACCTAATCAACATCAGGGCCACACAGTGTGTAGTTCTTCGGTTTTTCATACAGTATATCCATTTGACTGACCCGAGAATACCAACTGTTATATTGTCCTTTACTGTGTTTTATAAATGCGTTCAACACTGATGTAAAAGGGTTGCGTCCATACGGCAGGTTAAAATACTGCCCAGATTCTGACTTAAAGAATCCGGACAGTATTTTTACATTTTATATGTGGTTTTGGGGGACGGTTGTGTCTGCGGTTTGCAGATTCGCTTGTCCCCCTCAACCACTGACAAGAACAAATGAATGTGTTCTAGGTTTTTAGGAATGTTGGCGGTGTCAGAAACCGTCCAGTGGAAAATGCATGCAGTGGGGACTGCTGCACGGATTTTCTATTTAAATCAATGTAAAAGATTGACAGTCGCTTTACAGACAGCTTTCAAATCCGAAAACCGCCTGTAAAACCGCCTAAAAACCCTTGCCGTGGGGACAAGCCCTGATAGGTGCAGGTTCTACCGCTGAGACCTGCACCTATCTAAAGAACGGGGCTCTGAAAGTTTCTGTTGAGAAGGGAGTCAGTTGTGCTTGAGCTGTAATCTCCATTCTGTTTTATGAGAGTTCTGAGTACAGGTGAGCGGTGTGTTCGGCTGTGCTAGGAGCTCCCATAGAATAGATTAGGAAGTAGTGCAAAAGTGCGACCTACTCTATTGTGAACATAGACTTTCATGGGCCTGTGATGGAGCCAGGTGCAGGTCCCAGAGGCTGGACCTGTACCTAGCACACATTGATGACATATTTTATCGATAATCCATTAATGTGTGAGATGGGAACACTGCTTTAATTCTTGAACTGAACCAGTTTCCTCTAAGCTCCATCTCATCCTAACATAGTGGTCCCTCAACATACAATATTAATTGGCTCTGAAATGACCATTGTATGTTGAAACCATTGTAAGTTAAAGCCATAACTGTACAGAAAACTGGTAATTGGTTCTAAAGCCCAAAAAATGTCACCCGGCATAATGAAAAATCTAAATTGAAGAACATTAAGCAGATAAGTAATACAGAGAAAGCAAGCCCTTAAATGTAACAAAAAGAGCTGCTGGAAATCACTTTCTGTTTTGTGGATAGGAGCTTCTTTGAGTCATGTACTTTGTACAGAGTGTACCAGAAAAAGAAGAAATGTAGCCACTCTCACCTGAGACTCAAAGGAGACGCTTATCCTGGCACATGTAAAGCGCAGTACAGGACATGTAGTACCGCACTGTACTGTAGAGAGGCGCTACTTGATTGCCAATCAGTGCATGAACTTCACTAATACAGATGTCTGACAAGTAAAATGTTCATAATAACTAGTTGGATCTTCCAGCCAAACACATCTGCCAAAGTTCAGCAGCGTTGGTGACACTGTATGCTAGAAACACACTCAACATATGATGTTCCAGAGAAGATAAGTGTATGTTGAAAATATTGGGTCAGATATAGTGTCTTACTCTTAGACAACTTAGGCCATGTTCACACGGCTTAAAATGGGACGTATCTCACCTCGTATTTCGCGCCGTACTGCACTAAATACGGGGCGAGATACGTCCCAGTCATTATGGTAATCCACAGTTCTCATAGAGAACTATGGATTACGTCTCCTCTCCCCGCTCGCACAATACGCCCCGGTCGGGAGATAAGTGACATGTCAATTATTTGCAGCGTATATGCGCGATGATTAATGAATGTCTATGGGACCGGCGGGCTGCCGGCCTCCCCGCCCCCACTCCCGAGCACATAGCGGAATTGCGGGCGAAATACATCCCACAATTATTGCCGTGTGAACAAAGCCTTAAACTTAGACTAGACAGTCTTACACTGCGCCACATTTATCACAGTGTTGATAAATCTGGTGAAGGTTAGAACTGTCTAGTCTACGTTTGTACCATCTTTAAGTTGGCTTACTTTTACGCCAGAAACTGCACCAAAACTCTGGTGCATTTTTGGCGCATTTAAGCCACGCCCAGTTCCCTGCAAAAAACACGCCCCTTTTACTAGGCCAAGTCCCTTTGTCAGATGAGGCGCAGAAGCATCTGAAACACATAGTAAATGTGGTGAAAAGCTTGTAAGACATTATTTTTGGTGCAAATTGAGCCAGATTTCTGGCGCAACTGCCTTAATAAATCTGTCCCATTGTATTCTAAAACCATTGTAACTTTAGGGACCATTGGATTTATTTTCAGTGTACAGCACCAGTGTAAATGTTTCAATCCTATGTCAAACAGTTGTAACCCTCGGTGTTAAAATATAAATATTGTATACCAGACATTATATACAACTTGCAACTTATGTAACTAGGTTTGCATGGAGTAAGCCAAGCTAAAGTGATTTAAGTGGAGCATTTCCCTAATACAGTGATCCCTCAAAATAAAAATGTAATTGGCTCTGGGAAGGTCATTGTATGTTGAAACCATAACTATATTGAAAACAGGTAATTGGTTCTGAAGCCCCACAATGTCACCCAACATAATGCCAAATGAAGATTAAAGAAAATGAAGCAGATAACTGATACAGATAAAGCAAGCCTTAACTATACAAGTCAGAGCTGCTGGAAGCTGAAAATCACTTTCTATGTTGAGGTCAGGAGCTTCTTTGGGTCATGTACTTTACAGACAATGGGCCCGCCTTATTAATACTGTCTAATAAAGCTTAGACAGTGTTAACTTAGAATAACTAATTGCAAAAGTGCTTATTTTTACTGTCCCCATCATTATAGATATAATCTTTGTAGCGAGAAAACCCCTTTAAGCCTTGCTTCTCTTCTACTGATGAAGACTTGAAACCTATATGGAAAGAACCAATCTGCCCTAAATGAATATTTAATTTCTGCTCCCAAAATTGACATCAGACTGGATCTAAAATTGTATACGGCTACGTACATTAAGTTATCTAGGCCTTTCTTGGATCCCTCAGTTGTCCCTGCTGTGACCAGCTCCTCAGGCAGTCTATTCCACAGATTCACAGTTATCATGGTGAAGAAGGCTTTTCTCCTCTGGAGATTAAATCCTTTTGTCTCTAAACTAATGTTTTCTAATGCAGAGGTTAGAAATACTGTTTATTGCGGTAATGATGTAATAATGATGTAACTCTTGGAGGTAGCCGATGTGCAGGACAGTACATCAGGTATCATTAGCTGTGACGGCAGTATACTCTGTATACAGCAGAGTATAGCCGTAGACAGGTAGCAGGTTCCAAACAGGTACGGACTTGGTACAGCAGCAGATAACAGCAGGTAGTAGCAGACTGGTACAACATCAGGAACAGAAGTAAATAGAAAGCGCAGCGTTAACGCAGGTTCACAGGTAACTCAAAGGTTTACTCAGCAAGAGCTCAGCAAACAGGGGTCAAGATCCAAGGAAGAACACCAACAAATTGACATTAGAAAAAGGACAGGAAGTTCCTTAAAGAGTACCTTTCACCTCTACACAACCACACAAAATATAGTAGTAGATAAAATTATTTTTTCCAGTACATGTCATTAGCAATGCAGGGGAATAGATTTTGCTTTTACTTTCTTAGCAGAGCACTGTATGTAGCAGGGATTCTTTCTGTTGAGCTATACCACCTGTGCAGGGTTTGCTGAGGACATAGCAGCTTGTACAGGATAATCTGAGTCTCTCACTACATACAGTACAACAGGCACAGCTCACAGAGGACATAGCGTGACAGAGTTTATAGGCATCTACATTACACTGCTGTTAGGCCGTGTTCACACGGCTTATTCCCGACGGATTTGTGCGTTCACAAATCCGTCGTGGATAAGGGGCGGGAAGGGGGCGGGGCCGGAGCGCGGCGGGGGCGGCGCTCTCTGGCCCCATAGACAGTGCATTATCTACGGCGCGTACGCGCCATAAATAATGTGCATGTCACTTTCTCCCCCCGCGGCGGATTCGCCTAGCGGGGAGGAGCGACGGAATCCACTGTTCTCTATGAGAGCAGTGGATTACCGTAATGACTGCGCCGGATTGGCACCAAACTGCAGCGCAAATCCGTCACGGAGTACGGCGCCAATCTGCGGACAAATAAGCCGTGTGAACGAGGCCTTAGTGTTAAATCCATCACAGACATAGCAGCCCAGAGAAAATAAGTGTGCACATGTAGACTTAGAGGCTCCCCCTGCACAGTGGACTCTTCCAGCTCAGAGGCAGGAGATTTAACATTATCATCCATCAAGCTGTCATGTGCTGACTTGGCCCGACTTCAGAGCTATCTTAAAGGGCCAGCGCTTTTTTAAAACAGAATTACAGGTGAAATGCTTTGATTTCCCTAATGAAGCATATTTAAGAAAGTGTTTGTAGTCTCGTGTTATTTCATGAGGTTTCCCTGGAGGTGAAAGGTGCTCTTTAAGTGCTTGGAGGTCAAAGGTCATAGGCTGAGTAATTAGGACACTGTCCCTTTAAATATTCAGACAATGCCGTGCGCGTCCTAGGGGGCGCTCATGAGAGCACAGCATGCCAGGGAGCTGGAGGGAGGATGGCAAACTCGTATCTGCTGGCATGCACTGCCGCAACAATACGGGCAGGAGCCGTGATAGGTGAGTATATGCTAATAGCTGGAGCCGCAGCAGCAGGTACAGGAGTGGCAGCAGAGACATGGCCCATGCCTGAGGTCCCCAAGGGGAGATGCAGCATGCACTGTGAGTACAACAGGGGACTCAGAAAAGACAGGGGCACGTCCACGGCCCAAGACAGAGGCTGTGTCGTGAACCGTGACAGTCCCCTTGTATTTTGAGGGGGTTTTACATGTTGACAGGTTTTATGATAGCTTGTATCTGTAGTGCATCTAAGGGCCCATTCACATAGCATTTTTAGCCCCTGTCGAGAGTGTAAGGCCGTGTTCACACGGCTTATTCCCGACGGATTTGTGTGCTCACGCGCCGTAAATAATGTGCATGTCACTTTCTCCCCCCGCGGCGGATTCGCCGAGCGGGGAGGAGCGACGGAATCCACTGTTCTCTATGAGAGCAGTGGATTACCGTAATGACTCCAACGGATTGGCGCCGTACTGCAGCGCAAATCCGGCGCGGAGTACGGCGCCAATCCGCGGCAAAATAAGCCGTGTCAATGAGGCCTAATAAGACTTTATTCAGGTGCATGCTGTGGCAGGACTTTAACGAGGCTATAGACTCCTGTAGGGCAATTATAGTCTTAATTGGACTAGGTTTGAACTATTTAATAAACATGTGAAGTTTACCACTCTGTTGTGTTCTTTGCAGAAATCGTACATGTTCGCTAAATAGGGCAAACGTAGTCCAATTAGAACTATGTTTGCTCTATACAAGTCTATGGTCCCATTGGGATACATAAAATGTAAACTATAAGAAACACATCAAACTTGAATTTCCCTAAAGTTATTGGAGCACTACAATGGATATTTCATATTTAAAATATTCTACCGTGTTTCCCCGATAGTAAGACAGCGTCTTACATTCTTTTTACCCCCAAAAGTCCCAGTATGTCTTACTTTCGGGGTATGTCTTATATAGGGCAGGTATAGGGTCGGATGTAGGCAGGCATAGGGTCGGCTGTAGGCAGGTATAGGGTCGGTGTAGGCAGTATAGGGCCGGCTAGGCAGGTACAGGGCGTGGAGTGTATCAGGCCGGCTAGCAGGTATAGGGCCGCTGTAGGCAGGTATAGGCCAGTGCAGAAGGTATAGCCAGCTGTAGGCAGAAAAACACTTACCTGGCTCCCCGCTGCTCCGTCTCCCGCGCCGCGCCGCCTCCTCGCTGCTCCGGCCTCCCGCGCGCTCATCCCGGCACAGGCAGTGACGTCATCAGGCCGCGCTACGTCTTACTTTCGGGGTATGTCTTACATTAGGCGACCTAACTAAGACACCGCTACGTCTTACTATCGGGGGTGTCTTACTATCGGGGAAACAGGGTAGGATTGCTACTTATGCCTTTTGCCTTTTTTTAAACCAAAGTTTTGCATCATTGTTCCAAATAAGCAGCCAGAAATATAGTATTAAAGACCAGGAATATTTCTTAACTACTTTCTTTCCCTTTTTAGCCACAGCACATTTTAACATATATTTCTTCATGAAACTAACGGGTAGATAAGATTATCTTTTCACTCAGACGTTTACTTTTTACTCTGAGGTTTCTAAACTGATGAACAGGAAAAATAAACTGTATAAGTGCACAAACTTTAGACTCAACACTCAAGAGCATATGGTAATCTGTCTGAAAAGATGGCTTTACATAGTTTTGCAAATATATTTACAAAAAAAACCATACTTGCCAGCCCTCCTGCTTTTATTTCATCTGGAAGAGTCCCATTAACCAGAACACAAAAAGGCATGGTGTTAATGTAAACAATGCCCCTCCAAATGGGCATTTCCGGGCATTTCTGGGGAGTTCCAATGCTTAACCCTTCCCGACATAGTATGCACCGGTACGTTGTAGAGGGAAGTGTGTTCCCACAAATGGACATACCGGTACGTCCTGCAGATCATGTGCGCTCACAAGCGAGCCCCACACGATTGCGACATTATCGCTGGTCTCATGTCACATCATCTACAGCTGGAGTGCGCTCCGGACGCAAGTGATTAACCCCTTAGCTGCTGTGATGTATTACCATCGCTGGAGCTAAGGGAATGACAGAAGAAGTGAGGTTCTTTTGTCTTTTCTTGGTGCGGCAGCAGCGGCGATCACCGATGTTGTGTGAATATCTTTCAGCCCGGGAGTGTTGTAAAAAACACTTCCGAGCTGTCTGTGATGTCACCATGCCCCGCAATGCATTGTGGGCATTGCTGGGTATTGTGAGTGATAGTTGCTATAGAGACCTGTATACAGCAGCAATGCTGTGTACTGATCTCTTTTGTATCAGTCATTTGAGGATCACTGATACAAGTCTACCAGGAAAAGTGGAAAAAAAGTGAAAACGTAAAGAAAAAAGTAAAACACAAACACGAAAAATAAAATAAAAACACGTACATAACCCTATTCCCCTTTACAAACGGCAACCGCCCCAAAAAATAAATAAAGTAGACAAATTTGGCATCGCCACATGCGTAACAACCTACCCTATAAATCTGTTATGATATTTAACCTGCACAGTGAATACCATAAAAAAAAAAGAAAAAAGTAACAGAATTGTGATTTTTAATCAAAAACTCATATTAACACCAAAGTCTTACACAGCACTGTATACAGAAAAATAAAAAAGTTATGGCTATCAGAAGATAGCGATGCATAAATAGTTTTTTACACAATAGAAACGCTTTTTTTTTTTTTAAAGTGCTTCAACATAAAAAAAACTATATAAATTGGGTATCGTCATAATTGTATCGACCCACAGAGTAAAACTAACTTGTCATGGATACCGCAGGGTGAGCACTGTTAAAAATAAAAATAAAGAACACTACTAAGATTGCAGTATTTTTTCACCCTGTCTTCAAAAAGCCTTTTCCCCCCCCAAAATGATACGAATAAAAATCTCTACTCATCCCGCAAAAAACAATCCCCTACACATCTCTGTACACAGAAAAATAAAAAAGTTATGGCTCTCTCCATGGCGATGCAAAAACGAGTTTTTCTTTTCGAGTAAAAGTGTTTTTTTTGTGTATAATCAGTAAAATATAACAGAAAAATATACAGATTGGGTATCGCTGTAATTGTTTCGACCTGTGAGTAAAGTTACCATGTCATTTACACCGCATGGTGAGTGCTGTAAAAACCTAACAAAACACTACCAGAATTGCTGTATCTTGTTCAAAACGCCTCACAAAAACTTAATAAAAAGTGATGAAAACATCATATGCACCACATAATGGTACCAATAAAAACATCAACTCATCCTGCAAAAATCAAGCCCATATTGAGCTCAGTACACAAAAAAATAAAAAAACCTTATGTCTATCAGCCTATGAAGACATAAAAATGCTATTTTTTTTTATAAATGCATTTCTATTGTGTAAAAGTAATAAAACATAAGAAACTATATAAAATGGATATCATTGCAATTGTACCAACCAGCATGGTAAAGTTATAACGTCACTTATGCCGCACGGTGAACACTGTAAAATTGAAGCCCAAAAAACAATGATGGGACTGTGTTCCCTCCCACCCCCATTTTCATGGCCCAATGCTAAAAAAAAAAATGGAAAACCTATGCACCCAAAATACACAGTATACCCCTAGATGAGATCCATGAGGGGTATTGAATCCAAAATGGGATGACTTCTGGAAGGTTTCACCTGTTCTGGTACTTTGGGGGCTTTGCAAATGCAACATAGTACCCACCAAAATGTGTTCCAAAAGCCAAATTGCGCTCCCTCCTTGTACACCATGAAATGCACCCAAACAGTAGTTTACACCCATATATAGGGTATTGTCAAACTCGGAAGAAATTGCACAACAAAATTTGGGGTGCTTTTTTTTCCAGGATTCCTTGTAAAAATTTTCAGCAAAAATTGCAAATTGTTGGAATTTTTTTTTTTTCATTTTCAAAGCCTAATGCTAAAAAAAAAATCTGTTAAACACTTGTGGGGTCAATATGCTTAACTGCATCCGTGGATATATTCCTTAAGGGGTGTAGTTTCCAATATGGGGGGTTTTCAGGTGTTTATTAAGTTTTATCACCTTAGGGTGTCCGCAAACCTGGAATGGTGCCTAAATAAAATCGTATTGAAAATGAGACTCCAAAGTCCGGTAGGTGCTCCTCCTATTCTAAGGTTTGTGGTTGAGCCAAATAACGGACTATGGTCACACGTGGGGTATCTCTGAAAACGGTAGAATCTGTGATATCAATGTTGAGTTTCTTTTACCTGGTCACATCTACCGTGTTCCAGTGAAAAATTGAAAATCTGCAAAAAAAAAGTGACATTTTGAAATTGCACATCCACTTTGCTTTAATTTCTGTGAAATATGTAATAGATTAACAAACTTTCTAAACACTGTTTTAAATACTCTAGTTGGTGTGGTTTCTTAGATGGAGTCATTTATGGGGGTATCTAACATTCAGGCCCCTCAAAGCCACATCAGAACTGGACTGGTCCCTAAAAAAAATCTATGTTGCAAATTTTCTTGAAAATGTGAAAAATTACTACTACATTTCTAAGCCCCCTAATGTTGTAAAAAAAAAAGATATTTAAAATATGATGCCAACCTACAGTAGACATATGGTAGATGCTAGTTATAAACTATTTCGAATTGCATAACTAACTGTCTTACACGCAGAAATTTTTGAAGTTTGAAATTTTTTCCACATTTTCACAATATTTTGATATTTTTCACAAATAAACAAGGATTGTATGGACCAAAATTTCTTACAACTTAAGACAATGTGCCCAAAAAAACCAAGCGAACAATGGATGGGTAAAGTGAAAATGTTTTTTTCCACAAAAAGTGTCTGCCCGGGTCCGGGCACTTCTTGTCCTTACGCTGCGGCCCTGCTGCGAACCGATCGTACCTATGCCTACGCAGATCTGTTTCTGTTGCAGTGTCGTGGACCTCCTGTAGCCTCGCTAACTCCCCTGTGATTGCTTGGGTTTTTCTCATGTGGCCATGTGTCCTCCATCTTGGCGTGCCCGATTCCCTGCCTATAGGGGGCGGGGCCACACTTCCCCCCCCTTTATTCCCCATGTGCAGGGGGTTGGCTTCCCTGCCAACCCCCTTCCCCCTTTTGGGGTTTTTAAGCCTGCTTCTCCCCACTCCCTGCCTACCTTGTTGTGCATGTTGTTGTTGTCTCTTGGGGTTGTTGTGTTTTTTTCTGATTGGTTTGTTAGCACCCGGGTCCCCAGTGGTTCTTTGTGTTCTGTCTGTGTCTTTGTGGTTTCCTTCCCTTTTTTCTCTCCCTGTGTTTTGCCCGGGTCATCCCTTTGGGTTTTTGCCTGAGTTTAGTTACCCTGCTTATGTTCTTGGGTGCTTAGTTTTCCTATTTATTGTTCCCTTTCCCTTTTGCTTTCCCCCGTTTGGCATTTTTTTTGTCCTGTCTTGTTTGTACCTCAATATGTATTTAGTCTGTTTTGCTCTGCCCTTTTTTTGGTTCCTGCCTTGGACTTGGCTTTGGTCAGCTGCCACGGGGGGGACTGCTTGGGATGGCGCCGGGGGTTTGGGGTCAGAAACCTTACCATAAAGGGCTTGTGAAGATACCTATCCCCGATGGCCCTTGGTTACGCCCCCCTGGAGCAAGTGGCGTGGTCCAGTGGGTAAAAACCCCTTTACCCCCCCACCCCTTCGTGGGTCAGGCCGGAAAATCCCCTGACATTTTGCCCTCTGTTTTTTTGGGCCATGTGCAGGTCTTGTTTTGGCTGTCTCTGGTTGGGAGTGTTTTTTCTTTTTTTGGGAGGTCTTTTGTTTGGGAGCTGTGGCACTACGAGTTTATCCCCCTGGGTTACGGGCTCGCCCGAGCCTTCCGGTCCCCGGCTTACGGGTTGCCCGAGCCTTCCGAGTCCCCGTGGCTTCGGCTCGCCTGAGCCTTCCGATCCCCGTGGGTTACGGTCTCCCCCCCTGGCCTTCCCGGGCCCGTGGCTTTCGGTCTCGCCCTGAGCCTTCCGAGCCCCCGGGCTTCGGCTCGCCCCGGTTCCGAGTCCCCGTGGCTTACGGGCTCGCCCTGACCTTCCATCCCCGGGGTTTCGGGCTCGCCCTGAGCCTTTCCCAGTCCCCCTGGCTTACGGTTTTTTTGCCCCGAGCCTTCCCCGTCCCGTGGCTTACGGGCTCCCCGAGCCTTCCGGTCCCCGTGGCTTCGGGCCGCCCCGAGCCTTCCCAGCCCCGTGGCTTACGGGCCGCTGAGCCTTCCCCAGTCCCCCCTGGCTTACGGGCTCGCCCTGAGCCCTTCCCCAGTCCCCCTGGGGTTACGGTCCGCCCTGAGCCTTTCCCAGTCCCCCTGGCTTACGGTCTGCCCTGAGCCTTCCGAGTCCCCGTGGCACGGTCTCCCCTAGTTTTGAGTCCCGTGGTTAGGTCTCGCCCTGAGCCCTTTTGGCCCCCTGGCTTTACGGTTCGCCCCTAGCTTCTGGTCCCGTGGCTTTGGCTCGCCCCACCTTTTGAGTCCCCGTGGGTTTCGGTCTCGCCCTGGCCTTTGAGTCCCGTGGTTTCGGTCCGCCCTGAGCCCTTTTGGCCCCGTGGCTTACGGTCTCGCCCGACCTTCTGAGTCCCGGGTTACGGTCTGCCCTGACCTTTTTTAGTCCCCCTGGTTACGGTCTCGCCCCGAGCCTTTTGAGTCCCCCGGGGTTACGGGGCTCGCCCTGAGCCTTTTGATCCCCGTGGCTTACGGGCTCGCCCCGAGTTTTGGGCCCCGTGGTTACGTCTCGCCCTGAGCCTTTTGATCCCCCTGGCTTACACCCCGCCCTGGCCTTTCTGAGTCCCCGTGGCTTTTGGTCTCGCCTGACCTTTGGTCCCCCTGGCTTACGGGTTGCCTGAGCCCTTTGATCCCCCCTGGCTTACGTCTCGCCCTAGCCTTCTGAGTCCCCGTGGCTTACGGGGCTCGCCTGAGCCCTTTTGAGTCCCGTGGCTTTTCGGTCTCGCCCCACCTTCTGGTCCCCCGGGGTTCGGGCTCGCCCCGGCCTTCTGGTCCCCCTGGCTTAGGTCCGCCCTGAGCCTTCTGATCCCCCGGGCTTACGGTCTGCCCGACCTTTTGGTCCCCCTGGCTTCGGTCTCGCCTGACCTTTTTGAGTCCCGGGCTTACGGTCCGCCCTGAGCCTTTGAGTTCCCCCGGGGGTTCGGGCTGCCCTGACCTTCTATTTTCCCCGGGGGTTACGGGCTGCCCTGGGTTCCCCCCCCCATTTTGCCTAGGCCCCCTTTGTTCCCCTGTGCACTCCATTTCCTAGGGATTCCCCCCACTGGCTGTGCAGCCTGTAGTTGGTTTTTGGGGGTTTCCCCCGGGGATTGTTTCGGGCCCCAAACCCAGGGGTTTTTTCAATTTTTTGGGTTGAGGAGGGGGGAGGGGGCTTAAAAGGGGGGGGGATGTCACGGGGCCTGCCCGTTCTTGTCCTTACCCGCGGGGTCTCTGCAAACCCCGTCGACCTATGTTCCCACGCAGATTGTTTCTGTTGCAGTGTCGCTGTGAGCGCCCCGTGCCTTTCTTACTCACCTTGATTGCTGTGCGGGTTTTCATGCGGCCAGCCTCCCCACTTGGGTGCGCCCTGATTCCCTTCTATAGAGGGCGGCGGCCCCATCTTCCCTTCCTTTTCCACATGGCAGCGGGGGGGCTTCCCCTGCCAAACCCCTTCCCCCTGTGGGTTTATAAGCCTGCTTCTCCTCACACCCCCCTGCCGATCCCTTTTTGTTCCCTGTGTTGTTGTCTCTTGGTGTAGTCTGTTGCTGTGTTTTTTTGATCTGGTTTTTTAGATCCCGGGGTGCCCCTTTGGGCTTTTGTGTCTCGTCTGTGCTTTTTGAGTTTCCCTTGCTTGTTTTTCTGCCCCCGTTTCCCCCCTGTCATGCCTTTGGTTTTTGTGAGTTTAGCTTTTTTCTGCTTTTGTTCTTGGTGTCTTAGTTGTTATTTTTTTGTTTCCCCTTTTCCTTTTGCTTATCTCCCGTTTGGCATTGTTTTGTCCCGTCTTGTTTGACCCGCACATATTACTTTAGTCTGCTTTTTTGTCCTTTTTTTTTTTCCCTTTCGTTGGTGCCTAGCCTTTGGGACTTCTGGGCCCTTTGGCAGCTGCCATGCTGGGGGGCTGCTTGGGGTGGGGCCTGGTGGCTGTTGGGGTCGTCAACCTTACCATCAAAGGCCGGAAAATACCCATGCCGATGGCCACTTGGGTTTCGCCCCCTGGAGAAGCTGGCATGGTCCATGGGCCCCCAACCCCCTTTACCCCCCCACCGTTTAATGTACATGTAATTTAAAAAATTGGGCTCTGTCAGAAAAGTAAAACCTGGCTGCAGCGTTAAGGGGTTAAAGGGATTTTTTTTACCCCAATTGTATCACTTGTCACAAACACTTTCTCCCCTTGGGCTTTTCAGGCTTTGGGTGGGTTTCCAAAACATGATAATATTTTGCTCCCTTAAAAAAGTGGGACATTACAAAGTTTTAAGTGCTGGAGATTTTAACTTCAGTAATCAAGCACAAAATTCTGGGAGTGAAAACAATATCTTCTCTGTAAAAAAAAATTGTTAAAATTTTGAGGTTCCCAAGAAATTACTCGTCTATGGGTTTGCCATCACGCTCTCTGTTAATCAGGGAAGGGAAAATAGGGGCTAACCCAAAGAAAACCTTGGCATGCAAGCAATAAAATCTTTCTTGACTCATGACCAAAGTACAAAGTAACTAATGTATTTGGAAAAAGTTTTCAATTAACTGCCCCTACATATTGAAAGCTATTTTTTGTAGTGAGAGAACCCCTTGAAGTGTTCCTGAATTAGGAGATAAAACATTGGGCAGTATGCTAGGCCATCAATATTAGATAGGTGGGAGCCCAACTCTCTGCATAACCACCAATTAACTAATTTATAAAAAGGCATTAATGATCCTCATCACTGAAAAGTATCAAATAAATTGTGCCGATGCAAGTGATATAAATGCAATACAAATGCAAACACACAAAACAAAGCAACAGATTGCAAATGCCAAAATACAAATAAGCATTAAGGGCCTTTTTTTGGTGTATTTTGTGCTAAAAAACTGTTGCCGCCCTATTCTCTATATAAATGAACTGTAATGTACCAAAACAAGGCGCATTATATGGCAGGCACAACACATTTGAATGCGCATAAAGCAGACGCATCAAATATGCTAGCAATGATATGCTATGTGCCTAAGTTATGCTATGTGCCTAGATTAGGAGCATCAATTATACTATGCGAGGTATACCACACTTTAGATTGTTAACAGGTTCTTTCATTCAGGCGAACTATACACTCATTTAATGCGCCTTTAAACTGGCGTGGTTGCGCCTGTTTCCTGACATGTTCCCCTAAATGTACGATTTATTTTAAACTGCATTACTGCTATATCTAGTACACAGAAAAATCTGAGATTCTTACTGAACATTTTGATCCAATTCTGTCAGCTCATCCAACAGTGCTAAGATTACCCCATTTCAGATGACAACCTATGCTACACAGACTTTCCCTTTCTTGGTGCCTAAACAAACCTGCTGTACTTTTCAAGGCAGGGCAGTTTCTGCTATACTTTGTTTTAAATAGGAAAGCCTGAAATGAATTGGTGGAATACAAGAACAAAATGGAAGCAGCCACTCTTCCAAGCATAAAATAAAAAAAAAATAATTAGTACCTCCACACAATATGAAATAAATAGCACATGTGCACACTGCCATGACTACAATACAAATGCAAACACACAACACTAAGGCCGTGTTCACACGGCTTATTCCCGACGGATTTGTGCGCCGTATTGAGCGCAAAAATCCGCCGTGAATAAGGGGCGGGACGGGGGCGGGGGCGGGGCGGGGCGGGGGGGCCGCGCCCGGCCCCCAAGACAAAGCATTGTTTACGGCGGTCCGCGCTGTAAATAATGTGCATGTCACGTTCTCCCCCCGCGGCGGATTCGCCGAGCGCGGACGAGCGCCGGATTCCCCTCTTCTCCATGACAGCAGTGGATTCCCGTACTTGCTGCCGCGGATTGGCGCCGTACTGAAGCACAAATCCTGCGCGTAATACGGCTCCAATCCGCGGCGAAATAAGCCGTGTGACCGAGGCCTTAGGGGATGTTCACACGGCTGATTCTGGGACGGATTTCAGCCGTATTGCGCGCCGTATTGCACTCCAATACGGCTGAAATCTGTCCCAGGCATTACGGTAATCCACAGTTCTCAGAGAACTATGGATTCCGTCTCAAAGGCTAAGTTCACATGGCTTATTCACTCCGTAATTGCGGGATTTCGCCTTGCAATTACGGCATGTGCCGTGCAGTGAGGGCGGGGCGGCAGCTCGCCGGCCCCATAGACATCCATTATCCAGGGTGCGGTATTCCCCCGGGATAATGTGATTGTCACTTTCTCCGCTTGGGTATTCCCCGAGGGGGGAAGGGGACGGAATCCATAGTTTCTATGAAAAATGTGATTCCCGTAATGCCTGGGATGGATTTTGCGTATTAAACCCAAAAATTACTGCTAAAAACCCCTTTCCCGGGAATAGCCAGTGAACCCCCCCAAAGTAATCCCACATTATCCCGGGGGGGATAGAAACCGTTGTAATGGATGTCTATGGGGCCTTTCCTTTGCAATTACGGCGTGAAAAAACCCCTTTGTAAACTTATCCTTTTACTGCGGGATTTGGGGAGATACAGTTAATAAACATTGAATTTTGGAATTATTTTATTGGTTTAAAAGGGTTTTTTCCCCTTTTACGGTTTTTGCATTCATCTGAGCTTTTTCACTAGTTTAGATTTTAAAATTTCAGGGGTGTGTCTTCCCCTCCCAGTAGGCATGTTTTTCCTAAATAAAGGAAAAAGGTGGTGACCTCATCATGCCCCCCCTGTTTCTGCTCCCTCCCAAGTCCTTTTTATTCGGTTTGAGTAGGGGGGAGGGGTAAAAGTACAGATCTCCAGACCCCCTGCAAGGGTCAGTTTATGCCTGGGAGACTGTCCCCTTCCCCCCCGGGTTCCACAAGCAACCCTTTGGGCAAATAAAAACTTCTGCTTGGTGAAAACAGTTTACTTTACACGTAAAATGTGAAAAAAATGTAAGAAATTCAAATTGCTCTACCTCCTGCCTGAAAAAAGAGGAGGAGCAGAGTATATAAGAGTGTGTTATATTGGTAGGGTGAGCAGAGTGTATAAGGGTGTGTTATATGGGTGAGTGGAGTGAATTTGCAGCGAAAGAGACTCATTTAATTGTGCAGATCTTTTATTAAAACTGTCACTGAAAGGGGGAGCAATAGAGAACCCACGGGCTGTTGTTCTTTTCCACTGGTGTTTTTCAAAAAAAACACAAAAACCTCTACTAAAGAAACCCCCAGAAAAACCCAGACAATTCAAGACAAACTTTATCAAATTTAAAACCCATTTATTTTTACAAAAATTTTAAATGCAGTGTTCCTTGACATCCTTTAAATTTAAAATTAAATTCAATTGCAATGCGTCAACAACTTGGGAGTTTTTTCAACTTTTCAATGTCTGCTCGCCGGATGCCATTGTATAGCGGTTCTTACCCTTTTCCAAAAATGTCCATTTTTTTAGTTTCGAAAAGAAAGTGTTCGACTGGTTCCATGTGTAACACCCGGGAAAACCTTTTTCCTTACACCCTTTGACTGGCAAGTATAAGTTAAAAAAAAAAGTTTCAACAACAGGGTTTTTTACGCTGCTTGGTTTTGAAAGGTTCTTTGTGAAAAAAAACCCCTTTCCAAAAACATGCTGAAGAGTTTGGGAAAATACTTTTTTAAAATGGTCTACCTGTTCCAGAAATAATGCGCCCGGATTTGCCATTCTAAAAACTAAAAAATTGTAGCTTCGTATGATTTTTGGTGATATGCCCAAACTCGCCGGGCCCGACTTTTGACCAGGCCCCCTTTAAAACATGTCCCCCTTTTTGCTTCTTAGTGGATAACCAATTGTAGTTGCTGGAAAATTTTATTTTTATTGCTGCTTTGTGAAAAAAAGAAAAGCCCAAAGTTTTTTAAAAGACTGCTTCTCTCCCAAAAAGACAAAGCTTTCTTGCCCGCATTTGTTCATAATTTCAAAAGAGTGGCATCCCCAGTCAAGAACAAAAAAAAATGTGGGAAATTCTTGTTTCAGCGGGGCCTGAAAACCAGCTGCCGCCCCCAAAATTTTTGGGTTTTGGGACAGTTTAAAAAAACGGGAAAACCAATAGTGTTTACTAGGGGGAAAAAAAATCAGTCTTGGGCAAACAATTTTTTCACTTCATTTAATTTTCACCAAGAATATTGCATCCCAAATTAAATTAGATCCAAAAAAGGGAAACAACATCCTTTACATTGGTTTTTGGGGGTCAAGATAACGCAAACAAGGCTAAAATCTATTTGGTCGAAATGTCAGTGGGTTTTTATCATTTAAAAAACGGAGAAAATTTTTGTTTTCGGCCCAAGGAAAAAAACATCCCGGTGTTCATTTTTCATGAAAATTTTTTTTTCAAGAAGGGCCCGAGAGGGGCTTTTGAAACACGCAACGGGGGATCTCTCATTTTTTTGAACGCCCCTGGTCTTTCCTAATTTGCCCGCAGTATAAATCACTGCTAATTTTTAAAAATTGTCTTGGGGGTCCCCCCTCGTGGGGTTCCCAAAAACGGAATCTAACCCAAAACGTTGTAACCAAAGGGGGGTTGGGGAAAAATTTTTGTTGGGGAAAAAACCCTTTTTTTTGTTTTTTTGTATTTTTATGGGCCAAAAAACTGGTTTTTTTTGATATTAATTAAAAATTGAGCTACAAACCTTAAAAAAAAACAGCTTAATTTTCTTACTGCTGTAGTTTTATCCCAAACTTTCGTTTTTTGGGTCTGACAGCCCATCATTGAAGTCTGTTTTTAAACCTTAAATTTTGCTTTTTTCTGAGGCCGTGTTTCACATTCAGCACTACACCCAGGCTTATTGCCTTCCTCATTTTCAAAAAAATTGCCAAAACCCCAAAAAAGGGTTTAACTTGTTTTTTAAAAACCGGGGCACACTACCAGCCCCTTCTAGAAAATTTTCAAAATTTTTTGGGGAACATTTTTCCAAACGGGGGGGGTGGAATTTGGGCAAAAAATTTCGCCGTGGGCTTTTCAGTGCTTTGGTGGTGGAAATTTATGTTCCCCCATTTTTTGCAAGTTGCAACGCAACACTAATAAATGACATACATTATTGGACTAGCCAGTCCACCCGGGTTTGGCCCCCATTTTTTCAAAAAAAAAAACCCAGAAACCAAAACAACACAAAACCAAAAAAACCCCGATTCGTTTGGAAAAAACCCCGGGGTGGTTAAAATGGATATGTTTTTTTTGTGAGGGAAAAACCCCTTTTTAACTCAATTTAAAAATTTGAGGTTCCCATTGAATCTGAGGGGAAAAATTACTGCTTGGGGGAAAATTTGGGCTGTAAGGGCCTTTACTTGCGTTTTGGACCCCCCATTTTTGGGCCGTTTCCCGGGTGGGACTTAGTTCGGGGTCGCCGGGCTTTTGGAAAAAAGTTCGGCCCCTCCAAAATTTCGAAAACCGACAAAAGGGTTTTCTTAAAAACCCACCTGTTTATTCCAAACACCGGGTTTACAGCATTGGGTACAACCAAAAACATAAACCCAAAAAACCCTTTGGCCGTCTTGCCACAATAACATATATTTGCCTCTCTAACCCGTGGGCCCGGATCTACCATTTCCCGCACCACCTGCAAAAAACTTCACAGTCTCCCCTGGTTTTGGTTACTCAAGCCTGGGGGGTTTAGAGCCTCCCCTCTCAAGCTTCCCCTGTTCTCCATTACTGCGTTGACCCCAACCCCCCCGATCATTGGAGTAGGAGGGCTTTAATAGAAACTCCAGGGGGACCTACCCCAAATTTCCCGGGCTGGAATCTTTGGAAAGTGGGAACAACCCCCAACCCTTTTGCAGTGGTTTCCATTTTGGGGAAAGGCTTTGGGAAAAGGGTCGCCAAAAAAATTTCTGCTTTCCCGGGGCAAAAAAACCTTGGGATCCCCCACCCAAGGGGGAGGCTCTCGGTGGCACCTATGCCCCCCTAGTGGCAGAACCATGCGACCCCCCATGGTGCACTGCCCCAAAGGGGCCCCCAAACAATTTGACAAAAAGTGCATTTAAAAAAAACTCAGACTTTTTATGTTTGCTAGACAAAAGCCCGTAAAGCAATTTTAAAAAAAAATTATTTTTATTTCCCGTTTCTTCGATTTTTCCCGTTGCTTTGTATTTGTTATGGTTTTGGGTCAGCTTTATTTAGAAGCCATGATATTCTTGTGAGCCCCGCGCCTCCCCAAAAGTTTGCTTCTGCCCGTAAATTGGGAAGGTACTGCGACTGGTTTTTATTCAAATGAACAGGACATTTGGGATTTTGTAAACATTGGAAACCCGTTACTGATTTTGACTTAAACCCCGGCTATATTAATTAGGGTTATGGCACGGGGCCCAGGGGTCAGAACCAACCCAAAGTTGTAATTTTCTAGGTCATAAATTTTGTTAGGCTGGTTTAAAACCCCTTTTTGATTATCTGGGCATATTTCTTCGGGATTAACATATTTGGGAGTGAATGGGGAAGGATAACTAGGTCTACACAGCTAATTTAAAATTTCTGTCCAAAAAGGGGGTTTTTGATTAACTTTGCTGCCAAGGGGGGGGGTTTGCCTAAAAAACCGTGGTCGGTTTTGGGGTTTTAAAAGTTTTGGGCCCTACATTGAATGTTTGGGGGAGATCTGACAAGGTTTTAAAATCCGCTCGGATTTTTAAAAACCGTTGGAAAAAATTTTGTTCGGGTAACTAAAAGCACAGATTTTTTTTTTTTTTTGCTTTTCCTATTTGGGGTTTCAGGATACTGTCAAATATTTAAATCTTTTCCCCGGGGAAAATTCCGGGCCAAAAAGTGCTGTATAGATATAGCCTCAAAAGTCTTATTACTCTCCGGATTCCCATAAATTTTTTTACCCAACTAGAATAGGGTTTTTTATGAACTTTTTTTGGGCCGGCATTTGGGTTTTTTTTGCAGAGTGAAGAAATCAGGCCCTACCTTTTAGAGGCTAAAAATTTAGTATATTTGGGTAGTGGCTTTCGAGGGGGACTAGCTCCCCTTTTCCCGACCCTGGTGTTAAACAACAAACTGAAAAATTTCACAGACTTTTTTTTACAAAAGACAAAGGATCTTCAAAAGGGGAAATTAGAACCTTTAAAAAAAACAAATGCAATTTAGGGAAGGGGTTATTTACAAAAAAGGGCAAAAAAAAAAAACAGTTTGGAAATTGTGAGGGTGACGGGGGTTTACGTAAAAAAATTTTTTCTTAAACTATTGGGAATCAGGGGGGGTTTTTTTGGGTCTTCACGTACAAAACATAGTTTGACATGAAGCTGCTATGAATATTCAATCCATTTTGCACAGTTTAAAATATTCTAAGTAGGTCCATTTATTTAATTAAAAATTACAATATTTATTTTATCTTTATTTTATATACAGACCTGTATTTGAAAACAAAATCTACATAAAATGTTTGGTCCCGGTTTTCAATTAACTTTTTATTTTTAAAAAAAAACATGCTTAACCCCTTCCTGACAGCCGGTCATAATTTTTGGTCTATGTTCTTTCCTCTTTGCCTTCCAAGAGCCAAAACTCTTTTATTCTTCTATCTACATAGACTGATGAGGGTTTTTTTTATTTTTTTTTTGAGTGGGACAAGCTGTACTTTTTAATGTTGACCTTTCCCTAGAAATTTTTTGGGAAAATTGGGGGGAAAAAATTTTATTTTTTGGTTTTGGGGAAATTTTTAAAAAGACTTTCTTTTTCCCCGATGTTTGCCGGGTTTTTTATGTTGTTGACTTTCAGTTTAAAAAAGGGTGTTGGTTTTTCTGTTTTTCAGGTCGGTTTTAATTCCGGTGATAAGAGGGGTAGTAAAGGGTTTTTTTTTATGTTTAAAAAAAAATTTCTCAATTTTTTTTAAATTTGTTTCCCGCAGCACCCCTTTTTTTGGGGACAAAAAACTTTTTTTTTTTTTTCAAACCAATGGACCTGAGGGGGGGGGGGGATCATTAGCCCGGGGGGAAGGGCAGTTTTTATTGGTACCATTTTGGGATACATGCGTTTTTTTTATCAATATTGGCATTTGGAATTTTTTTTTTTTTTTTCGCTTTCCGTGTACGGTGGGGAAAATGTTTATTTTAATGATTTGGGCATTTACCCCCCCCCCCCCCCGTGCAGTAAAACCAAAATTTTGTGTAACTTGTGTAATATGTCAAAAGGGGGATGATTTGAACTTATCTTTTATTATTACTATAGTAGTTTATTTTACAGGGCAGCCGCGGGTTTTCGGGGAAAAAGATATTGACGTCTTTTGGTAATACAAAAAGATTAGATAGTAGATTAGATAGGGTAGATAGAGAACAAAAATATTGTTTTGGGTAGATCCCTAAAACTGACAAAAAAAACTTGAAAAACCAAAAATCTAAAATCTACCGAAAAAAAACGATTGAAAAAACCCAAAATGAAAATTCCTTTCCCAAATGAGCAAAAAAATTGTGCCATGGAAAAAAACCGCTGCAGCAGTTTCCCCATGCAGGGTTTTTCCCCCCGGCCCGGTTTTGTCGCCGGCGGGGCCGGCGGGCCAAAAAAAATTAACATGCACAATTTCCCCTCCAGTTTCCGGACGGAAAAATTTTTGCATCCAATGGGAGGGGGGGGGGTGTTCTCCCCCATCGCGGGGAAATGCCACCCCCCCCCGGCCGTGGGGCCCGGGGCAAAACCCGGGCAAATACCGGCCGACAAACCCGGGGGGGTATTTTTTCCACTGGTGTAAACGGCCCCCCAAGGCATGTCTACAAGCAAATTTTAAAAAAAGCCATCCAAAATCCGCCGGCATTTTCAAATTGTTGGACTGTGCAATGCCGCAGTTTTTTTTGTGTACATTTTTTGCACAGAAACTGGTGGTCGGATTTCAGATTCCTGACAACTAAGTACATTGGGGCTGCAGGAATCCGATGTCAGTCCGGCCGAATATATAACATGTTCTATATTCTGCCAGACGGTTTTCAGTTTAGGAAAATCTCAGTAAAAACATCTATGTTATGTAGAATACAGCAAGGATTTTCTATTGAGGGCTACACAGTGCTGGGTACGGTCGGATTTTCAGTGGATTCAAAATACTGAAAACTCAAAATCCTGTGCTGTGTAGACATAGCCTTAGGTCCTGTTCACACTGTTATGTTTATATGCAAGGAAAGACTCTCAATGTACTGTACACACGTGGACAAAATTGATGATACCCTTTTATTAAAGAAAGAGAAAAAGACAATGGTCATTGAAATAACTTGTGGTTGTATGGAGAGGGCTCACGCACTGAGCTCGCTCCATACGTGGTATGAAAAAAAAAATATGGTTATGGCTCTTGAAAGGCAGGGAGGAAAAATCCAAAAACAAAAATGGCTCCTAATTCAAGGGGTTAAAGGGTGAAAAGTAGTCACTATGCTGTTTGGTATCATGCTCTGTACCACAGTGAACATGGACCAAAGGAAGTTAAGGAGAGAGTTGTCTCAAGAGATTAGAAATAAAATTATAGACAAATATGTTAATGGTAAACTCTATAAGATTATCTTCAAACAGCTTGATGTTCCTGTTGCTACAGTTGCACATATTATTCCGCAGTTTAAGGTCTATGGAACTATAGCCAACCTCCCAGTTCATGGCCACAAGAGAAAAATTGATGACAAGCTGAAGACACGGATGATACAAATGGTTACAAAGAGCCCAGCACATCTTCCAAATAGATTAGAGGTGAACTTCAAGGTCAAGGTACATCAGATCACACTGTGGTGTCAGTTCGCACCATCTGTCACTGTCTTTGCCAAACTGGACTTAACGGAAGATGACCCAGGAGAAAATTACTGGTAAAAGCAAGTCATAAAAAAGCAATAATAAAATTTGAAAAAATTCATATGAAAAAAGCCACAAAGCTTCCAGGAAATTGTCCTTTGGACAGATGAGACAGAAGCGGAACTTTTTGGCAAGTCACATTAGCTATATGTTCAAAGATGCAAAACTAAAACTTACAGAGTAAAGAACATTGTACCAACTGTGAAACGTGGAGGAGGCTCAGTTATGTTTTGGGGCTGTTTTGCTGCTGCATCTGGCACAGGGTGTATTGAGTCTGTGCAAGGTTCAATAAAGTTTGAAGACTAACAAGGCATTGTAGAGTAAAATGTGCTGCCCAATATCAGAAAGCTTTGTTTCAGTTGCAGGTCATGAATCCTCCAATAGGATAATGACCCAAAACACACGTCTAAAAACATCCAAGAATGGCTAAGAGCAAAAGCACTGGATATTTTGAAGTAGCTTTATAATCCCGATCTAAAATCCTATTTAAACATCTGTGGAAAGGGCTTAAACATGCAATGTGGAGAAGGTACCTTCACACCTGAGACAGCTGAAGACGTTTGTTCACCAGGAGTGGGCCAAAATACCTGGGGACAGGTGCAGAAGTCTCATTGAGAGCTACAGAATGCGTTTGCTTGCATTGATTTCCTCAAAAGATTGTGCAACAAAATATTAAGGGTACCATCATTTTATCCAGGACAGTTTCATTCTTTTTTTATTTTTTGGTTTAATCACAATTCAGATGCAATGTCTGATTTTCATTATTTGTTTTTTTTAGCAAATTTAAATGTATTATTACTTTTTTCAGTTTTAAGTTATTTTTAGTGACCATTGTGGGTTTTTCTTTCTTTATCCCCTTCACGACCCTGGGCGTATGAGTACGTCCCAGGGCCGCTAAGGGGCTTTGCAGGGGACCCCCCCGCACAGCCGCCGGGGGGGTTAGCGCCGGCGGGTGGCTCCGCCCGCTGGCGTGTTTTACCCATACATGCCAAAATTTCCCTTTTTGGCGGGGGGGGGTCCGCTATTTGGGGCCCCCCCCCCCCCTGCCCTCCCGGGGGAGTTGGCATTTCTCCCACCCCCTGCAGGCGGCGGGGGTCCTTTAAATTACCGCGGCGCAAGAGTAGCGCTGGCGCGCTAAATCTTGCGCCGCCAGGCCGCTCCTACAGGGCGGGTGAAGCGGCCGCAGCGTCCGCTCACCCGCCCGCGGTCTCACTGTGCCGGGGGAGGAGGGGAGGAGGGAGCGCTCCTCCTCCCCCTGTATGTCCGGCATCTGTGCGCGCCGTACATACAGATCAGCGGCGCAGGGGAAGTGACGCGCGGCTGCAGGGGAGTGACGCCGGGTGCTCTCACTTCCCACTGCGCCGCTGAAAAGATCGTCCCGGGGCCGGCCGCGCTGCAGGAGCCTGGTGAGGGTGAGTGGATTTTATTTATTTTTTTTTAGCTTTAAGGGGGATCTACCTGGCTAACAGAGGGGGGCAACTACCTGGCAAACAAGGGGCATCACCTGGAAACACATGGGGGCAACTACCGGCTAAACAGATGGGCACCCTAGCTGGCAACCAATGGGGGCACCCCACCTGGCAAACAATGGGGGCACTACCTGCTAACAGATGGGGCATACCCGGCAACAATGGGGGCATCACCTGGCAACAATGGGGGCACTACCTGGCTAACAGATGGGGGCACTACTGGCTAACAGAGAGGGGCAATACCTGGCAACAATGGGGGCATCCTTGGCAACAATGGGGGCACTACCTGGCTAACAGATAGGGCAAATACCTGGCAAAAATGGGGGGCATCACAAGGCAACAAAAGGGGCATCACCTGGCTAACAAGGGTGGGGGACTACCTGGCTAAAGAGAGGGCAATACCTGGCAACAATGGGGGCATCACCTTGGCAACAATGGGGGCATCACCTGGCCCAAAAATGGGGGCAAATATCTGGCAACAATGGGGGCACCTACCCCGGCAAAACAATGGGGGCACTTCCTGGCTAACAATGGGGGCATACCTGGCAACAAAAGGGGGGCACGTACCTGGCTAACAAAGGGGGGGCACCTACCTGGCTAACAAAGGGGGGCATCTACCTGGTAGAAATTTGGCTCTACCTGGCTACAGAGGGGGGCATCTACTTGGCTACAAGGGAGCATCTTCCGGCCTGTAAGGGGCACTACCTGGTTATGGGGGGGCTACTACCTGGCTATAAGGGCATCTACCTGGCTTTCTTCCAAAGCCGTTATGCAGTTAGTTGAGGGGGG